>JAXCGZ010022697.1:87500-150000 GCA_037179515.1 Halocaridina rubra | reverse complement strand
AATACATACATACATACATACATGCATGCATACATACATACATACATACATTCATACATTGGTAATGATCCCCTTTGAAGATTGGTGGCTGAGTCAGAGCACATACCCATTCACCAAAACTCACATATGGGTTCCTTGTTTCAGTTACACATCCTTATAACGATGACATCAGCATTAAATGCTGCGACGATGGCAGAGGCCTAAAGAGGAGTCCGGAATGCGCCCCCATTGCAATCCCAAAGGACGATCCTTTCTTCAGTGACTTCGATCAGTCTTGTATGGAATTCGTCAGATCTGCCCCGGCACCAAGATGCACTTTTGGTAAGGCATCTAGCTCTGTGTTTCTTTCAATTCCATGCCTCTTCTTCCTGTACTACTACTACTACTACTACTACTACTACTACTACTACTACTACTACTACTACTACTACTGATAATAATAATAATAATAATAATAATAATAATAATAATAATAATAATAATAATAATAATTATTATTATTATTATTATTATTATTATTATTATTATTATTATTATTATTATTATTATTATTATTATTATTATTATTATTATTATTATTATTATTATTATTATTATTATTATTATTATTATTATTATTATTATTATTATTATTATTATTATTATTATTATTATTATTATTATTATTATTATTATCATTATTATTATTATTATTATTATTATTATTATTATTATTATTATTATTATTATTACTTTGCGATCTATGACCCAACCCCTAATAAGCTATATTAAACTCAATTCTACTTTTAACTCTGAAAAGGTCCACGGGAACAGCTGAATGAGTTAACAGCGTATTTAGATGGTTCTGTCATCTACAACACCCACGAGACAACGCCCTCCCTAAGAGCATACGAGGGTGGATTTCTGGAGACCCAGGTAATAAAGCCAGTTATCATTTAACGTATTTTCTCATTCATTTCTATTTTATTTTATTTTTTTGGCTACAGCAACAACAACCCTTTATCCAGGAGCTCAGAGGAGTGTTTGAGGTGCATTTTGTCTTGTGGAAAATGTGTTGTTCTTCGGCTCGGCCAACAACCATTTTGCAAATGGAAATGGGGCTATTGCATAAAAAGGAAAAAAAATACAGATGTCCAAACCAGTTCTTACGTACATTTGCTATAGAGGCGAATGATTACTCGTACCATTTGGTAGCTGATTCTTTCTGAAATTCCCTTCAGGACATTTGAAACTAAAATTAGTGGATTTGTTACAACAATAACAGCAACAAATCCACTGACTCTAGGGTTAATGGAAATGATAGTAGTAAATCTAATCAAATTAAATCATATAAATTTTCTTTCCAAGTTACACTGGTTAATGCAGAACCTCAAATGATACAAAGATAAAAAAAAATCTAGAAATATTCCATCTGTAAAATCAAATACAATGGTACAGTTTCATTAGAAAATATACAAAGGTCTATGAAAACAAGCAAGCAATAAATAATCAGAATTACATTGTAAGTGTAAATAGTAATGTTAAGGAGGTGTATGAGACTTTAAGATTTTAGAACATCTCCGCAGATCACGAAAGATGGAGAGGAATTATTGCCACATTCAACCTCTGAGGATGATGGCTGTTTTGTCCAAGAGAAGGCTGATCAAGGAGAACATTGTTTTAGAGCAGGTAAACACGACTTCACCTTTCCTAAATGGGGCGGAATGAGGGGACTAAAGGGGAGTTTACACGGTCAAACAGTTCGTCGAACGCGGTTCGACAGACAAGTGTTTGAAGTGATGTTCGAACGTGTGAACGAGGTATTTGGTTGTCGAACACGTTCGACGAATGTGTTCGAGAACCAAATACCCCGTTCACACGTTCGAACATCACTTCAAACACTTGTCTGTCGAACCGCGTTAGACGAACCGTTTGGCCGTGTAAACCCCCCTTTAAAAGCCAAGGTTTTACATTGGCTCGGCCACTTCCCCTTGTAAGGAGGAGTATGGCTATTATATATAGACAGAATCCAAAAGAGAGAAGTAAGACTCATATGACATGACAATTAAAAAGAAAAAAGTAATCCCGCATAATCCAACTGTTTTTGCGTCGTTTTAGAAGAAGCGTCATAGTGAGTTCAAACTTGAACTAACTTTACTAAAATATGACTCATATTGTACTCAGTAATTCTGTATCATACAATGCTGAATTAGACTCAGTTTTAAGCCCAGTGACTGAAGGGGATTCCTATTCCACAACAGGAGACGAGAGAGTGAACGAAAACCGAATGCTGACCTTATTCCAAACAGTGTGGGCGAGAGAACATAACCGCATCGCCCGCCAGATGAAGGCTCTCAACCCTGACTGGAAAGACGAGAGGCTCTTCCAAGAAACCAGAAGGATTGTGATCGCAGAACTCCAACATATTACTTACAAAGAATACCTTCCAAATATATTTGGTTTGTATATAGCTTAGCTCTTGGTTTTAATTGCTAGATTTAGGCCATACTAACCATAAGATGAAAGATTTCAAATAAAGAGATGAAATGCATGAATGAGAGATGCCCAAGGTATACAAAATAGATCATTGACATATCTATTCCTATATATTGTTCCAGGTCCTTGGCTTATGGATGCCATAGGTCTTAACCCGCAGGAGGAAGACGAGTACTCAACTGACTATGACCCAAATGTGAATCCTGATATTTCCAATGTCTTTGGAGCTGCAGCTTACCGGTTTGGACATAGTCTGTTGGGAGTGAGTAATACTAACAATGGATTCCAAATATATTTGCCGATGTTATTATTAGAATTTATTACTGCAGTAACACAGTAAAGTAATTCCAAATATATTCCTTCTTGTTACTGGGACTCGAACCTATGTCATAAATGAGAATGAACTGTGTTTTTCTGTAAAGTGGTAGCAGTCTGTTTTGCAACTGTCCAGACACTTTATATAAAGTGTCCTTTACATGCTTTATTATTATTATTATTATTATTATTATTATTATTATTATTATTATTATTATTATTATTATTATTATTATTATTATTATTATTATTATTATTATTATTATTATTATTGTAGTCGCCGTGGCTCAGTCGGTAGCGTCTCCGACTCTGAGGCGTCAGGTCGAGGGTTCGCGCCCCGTCACGGTCTGAGGTTAGCAAAGGCATGCACTCAGCGTAAGGATTACATCTGCCAAAACAAGTCCTTCGCAAGAAGGCAACCGTCCTAGCCCTTGGTTGATAAAGGGAGTCCGTGACGTAAAACCGGAAATTATTATTATTATTATCATTATAAAAATGACTGCGGCCACTTTATATTCATGGCTTATCATCATCAATTTCAGGGACAGTATCATACAATCTCGAAGTCAGGTGGAGTGGGATCTGACAGTCTTGCCAGCACATTCTTCAACCCCTTCCCACTTTACCAGAAAGAATCAGGCGCTAATTTAGCCAGGGGGCTTGTCAATCAATTTGCTAGAAAAGCCGATATCTCTTTCACTAAAGAAGTAAGTTTCTCATACTGATTTTCTTGGTTGACTTAAGTTTATTCCAACTATACTTAATATATGCCATCGCTGACTTAAGAGATTTGAGTTGGTTCACTGAGATTCCATCTAATTTAAGCTTCATATTTGTCGTAGATTAAAGAAAGATTTTATATATTTTGAAATCTTTGAACCTTTCACATACTTTCGGAGCAAGGCCATTATTCATTTTTGAAATGCATTGTTAATACACTAACAGTGCTTGCATTGTTTATATCATTTGATCTCAGGCATTTTTTACCATTAAATATATAAAGTGACTGTACAAAGCTCAGCAACTTTTGGAACGATGATTTATCTTTACGAAGTTTCTAAAATATATATGACCCCAGACCTTAACGTCTATTTAGAGCAGTTGTAAAGTGCAAGCATATGCAGTCCATTCACTATTAAAAGTTATCCAAAACATTTTCATGAAAAATAACATATGGTTTGATTTCCTCAACAAGTCAAATGATATACAACTTTACAAATGTGAATATTAATCAATTCATGAAGTTTTGAACAATCCCAAAAGCATTATTTCAGCACTATCCAGAGTAAATATATCTCTAGCATTGCAGGCTCTTCATATTAATCTGCTGAATTTGCAAATGGTACTTCTGCAAAATCTTGGAGTAAGGGATATAAGGTGAACACCTTCTGATTTACGACATTCTTGTTAATATTCTACCTTCATGCACTTAAAAAGGCCCAAATAAATACTCTTTTTTATATTCCTGGCTGCTTTATGTTTTCTGTTTTATTTTTTGAGTGTATATTACAGATCACCAAAAACTTATCCAGATACAATGGAAAATTCAGTTTGGAAGTTGTCGGCAAAACAATATCTCTTTTCCAATTATTTCCAGATCAGCAACAACATTTCCCGAGGGACTCGCATCTCTGGTCTGGTTCTTGTGACCAGGGTACTTTAGATTTTCCTTCAAAATGTCCAATACACCATTCTTATATTTACTAGTGTTGCAGATTCCGACTGGCCAATGTAAAACATACACTTTTCAGCTTTCCAGATCACAAACAATTTATTTAGAGGTAATGGCATTCTCGGCGTGAATCTTGCAGAACTGACACTACCTTTCTCATACTTTCCAGATCGCCAACAATTTATTCAAAAGTTATTGGATCTTTGGAATTAATCTTAAAATCCTTACAGTGAATCTTGTAGTACTGACACCAATGTCTTATACTTTCCAGATCACAAACAACTTATTCAAGGGTAGTGGCAAATTTGGCCTGGATCTTGTAGCACTGAACATTCAGCGGGCTAGAGACCATGGCATTCCAGGCTATAACTCGTTGAGAGAACTCTGTCTTCTTCCAAAAGTTACGAAATTTATCCATCTTTTGAGCGAAATTGACTTTGATGTACTCAAAACACTCATGAAGGTTTACGAGTAAGTTATAGTAAATATCATTACATCATAATGACATAAAGAGTATGTGCAAAGAAATATGAGTTAAGATTAAATTCTGATCACCTTCCGTCACTTCCAATCAAATGGAATAATAATGGAATCATATTCATAAGTAATCCATAGTTATTTTGAAGTGACTGATAAAATATCAAAATGCAATATAAAAGACAATATTAATCATTCAAGTTTATGCTGATGAGGAAGATGGACAATATTTTAACGCGATTAATCATTTTACTTACGAGATTCCATGAAATTAATAGAGAATAATTGGACTTAATTTAGCGAGATACAATAAAATACCTTTAAGAATGTTGATAACCACAATTATAAAAAAAAATGAAATCACATTACACTTTTTACTTATGTGAGAGCTGCAAAGGAGGCAATTTCTAGATGCTAATAAACGAGTTTAACTGGAGAAATGATCTATCACATCTCCAAATTTTTACCAATGTACTCATTAATTCTGCATAGTTCATAGTGACCATAACCGCTTCACCATCTTCTCCAAAGAGATTTTGGCATTGATATTCCTCATGCACCACGCTTGGTGATTCGAACACGGGACTTTATGGGTGTGAGCTTGGTTTTTAATAGACTAAACTGATACTTCCATTAATAAACTTTGAACTAATCACTATCACAGCCACGTTGATGATATCGATATTTTCATCGGGGGATTGGCGGAGAGGCCTCTTACCGGTAGTCTCATGGGACCCACTTTTACCTGTATACTAGGCGACCAGTTTTTGAGAATGAAAAAAGGTGACAGGTATTGGTACGAGAACAGAGATATGCCCGGTGGAGCCTTTACACCAGGTAAGCAATGTCACATACGATTTATTAGCTTTGATAGAACAGCTGCAAGTAATATTAGTGTATATATATATATATATATATATATATATATATATATATATATATATATATATATATATATATATATATATATACATATCATACATACACATACATACATACATACATACATACATACATACATACATACATACATACATACATACATACATACATACATACATACATGCATGCATGCATGGAATTAGATGTTAGTTCACTGCTCTCTTCTGAGAGAGACGAGATTGCTGCTTGGAATGTTCAGATTAAGGAAAACATTGAACAGTTCAGAAAAGAGTTCCAGGAGCTGAATATGGAAAATGATGCCATGAAAACGTCCTTTGCTGATGCACTAAAGGGAAATGTGGCAGTAAAAGAGGCTGTAAAGGTGGTGGCACTGGAAAACATACAAACAGTTGACTATAAAGAGACAGTAATCGAAAAAATGAAAGACGTTGTGATGGAAAGGGCAAACCCACTCATCAGACAGGCACTTGATAAGGAGAAGACAGTGGTAATCTCAGGCATAAGTGAATCCCAGGAGCCAACATGGCAGGGGAGACTTGAAGAAAATAAAGCTAGGGTTGTAGACCTGATAAGAAAGCTTGGAGTAGTATGTGGTCCTGAGGATATTGTAAACATACACCAACTAGGTAAATATTCGAGGGAAGGAAAGCCGAGACCAACTAAAGTAACCTTTGAGAGAGGGGAAACATGTAGGGAAATATTGTTGAGAAAAAAAAGTCTAAAAGACCTTCAAGAATGCAAAGAAGTGTTCATTAGACGATACAGAACACAGGAAGAGATGGGAAAGATCAAAAACTTGTTGCGAGAGGCAAGAAGGTTAAATGATGAAAGAAATGAAGAAGAGAAGAAAAATTTTCGTTACAGAATACTTCCAGACAAAGGGGAGATAAAGAAGATAATGACAGAATATCAGGGGATGGGGCCTCATTAAGATTGTTATACACAAATGCTGATGGATTAGCTGGTAAGGCAGTAGAATTAAAAGATAGGATTCACAACAGTAAGGCAGATATAGTAGCAATTACAGAGACTAAGTTGAGTGAGGACATAAACAGTGTCACAGTTTTTCCTAAGGGCTTCAGAATACTAAGGGTCGAAAGATCTGAGAGGACTGGTGGAGGGATAGCACTGCTCATAAGTGAGAGGATTCAAGTTGAAGAAATAAACTTGGCTATAGAAAGTGAGTTCAGGGAATTTCTTGTTGCTCGCATAAATACTGGGTCAGAGAGCATTATAATAACTGTTGTATACAACCCACCAAGGAACCAAAATAGGCTTGAAATTTATGAGGAAAGTCATATAGGTACTATTGAAGTCATAAACTCAGTTGTTAACATGGCACGGGAAAAAAAATGTAGGATTTTGATTATGGGAGACTTTAATCATAAAGAGATAGATTGGATAAATCTTGACCCACACAGTGGTGAGGACTCATTTGGGGCAAGATTCCTAGATTGCGTACAAGGGAATTTCCTACACCAACATGTAATGGAACCAACAAGAGCCAGGGGTGGGGATGAGCCATCACTACTTGATCTAGTGTTCACAGATAATGTGTTGGATATTGAAAATATTGAGTATGAACCACCAATTGGAAAGAGTGACCACTGTGTGTTGTTGATGGAGTATATCATTGAAGACATTCTTCCTGAGAGTAGAGGCACTGAGGACATGAGGAGGAACTATCCGAAAGGAGATTACATCAAAATGAATGAGCTTTTTGCAGTTATTGACTGGAGAACCTTATTTTACAACAAATCTGTACAAGAAATGTATGACATCTTTTGTGAGAAATATGGGAAGATAGTAGATTGCTGCATACCTGTCACCAAAGTAGGTGTAATTCATGCCAGAGAGAAATGGTTCGATAATGGGTGTAAAAGAGCTAAGGAGTGGAGAGACAAATGCTGGAAAAGGTATAGGAGGAGAAAAAACATAAATGCCTGGCAAACCTACAAAAGAGCAAGAAATGACTACCTAAGTAAAAGGAGAGAGGCAGAGAGAGACTTTGAGAGGGACATCACCAGGAAGGCTAAAGAAAATCCCAAGCTTTTCCACAGCTTTATCAGAGGAAAACTGAAGGTAAAAGAACAGGTTTTAAGGCTAAAGAGAGCAGATGGAAGCATCACTGAGACGGACGAAGAGATCTGCAAAGAATTGAACAAGGAGTTTCAGTCAGTATTTACAGTAGAAAATACCCCACCCCCTCAGATTGCAGTGATAGAAGCTCAAGGGCCGGTATTAGAGAACATCAACCTTACAGCCACAGAGGTATGCAAAGCGCTGATGGATTTAGATGTTCATAAAGCTACAGGTCCTGATGACATATCCCCTCATGTGCTTAAAAAATGCGCAAACACAATATCAGTGGCACTAAGTATCATATTTAAGGAGTCACTGGAGTCGGGGGAGATTCCAAGATGCTGGAAACAAGCAAATGTGATACCTATCTTCAAAAAGGGAAGGAGGGATACGGCTCTGAACTATAGACCAGTTTCCTTGACCAGCATAGTTTGCAAACTTATGGAGAAACTACTAAGGAAACATATCTCTCTTCACTTGGAATCCTTCAACTTTTTGTCAGTGAGGCAACATGGCTTCAGAGAAGGAAGATCAACAGTAACAAACTTATTAGAATTTTATGATGAGGTAAGCCAAATCTTACAGGAAAGAGAGGGCTGGGCAGATTGCATATTCCTAGACTTCCAGAAAGCGTTTGACACTGTTCCACATGGGAGACTTATTAGGAAGCTGCAATCAATGGCTAGAATAGGTGGAAATGTCTTGGAATGGATAAAAACTTACTTAGAAGGAAGGGAACAGAGGGTTAGAGTAAGACACTCAATGTCTGAATGGAGAAGAGTTAGTAGTGGAGTTCCACAGGATTCAGTTTTAGGGCCACTTTTGTTCCTTATATATGTAAATGACCTACCAGAGTCTGTAAATTCATTCATGAATATGTTTGCAGATGATGCTAAGATTGTGAAGAAAGTAAAAAACGAGAACAATGGTAGAGAACTTCAGGAGGATCTAAATAATCTGCATGAGTGGTCAGAAAAGTGGCTAATGAAATTCAATACCTCAAAATGTAAGGTAATGAGAATGGGTACAAGTGCAAGAAGGCCCAAGCTTGACTACTCGGTGGCTGGAGTACAACTTCAAGAGACAGAAAATGAGAGAGATCTAGGAGTAAACATACTGGCAGATTTGTCTCCAGAAATACATATAAATGGCGTAGTAAGGGCAGCATATGCATTCTTATCAAATGTAAGGGTAGCCTTCAGGCACATGGACAAGGAAATGTTCAGAAATATTTATGTAACGTATGTGAGGCCAAAACTCGAATATGCAGCCCCCTTTTGGAATCCGCACTTGAAAAAGCACATAGCTAAGCTTGAAAAAGTTCAAAGACATGCCACGAAACTGGTGCCAGAAATACGCAATCTCGGTTATGATGAGAGGCTGAGGGAATTAGACTTGCCATCACTCGAAGCTAGAAGAGTAAGGGGGGATATGGTGACAGTCTTTAAATTCCTTCATGGTTATGATAGAGTGGATAGGGATCGATATTTCGATATGGCTGGCTCTAGAACTAGAAGTCATAGTTTGAAGCTTCGTAAGAAAACTTGTTTGCAGGATGTAAGGAAATACTTTTTCAGTGTAAGAGTAGTTGATAATTGGAATTCGCTAAGCGAGGAGGTAGTTAATGCTATCTCAATCCATAGTTTTAAGGACAGGGACGATAAGTATCACTAAGTCTAAAAATGGAACCGATGAGGAGACGGGAAGATACGAGCTTTGGGCTCTTTCTCGTAAACACAATTAGGTAATCACATACATACATACATACATACATACATACATACATACATACATACATACATACATCCATACATACATACATACAGCAATACATACATATATATATATATATATATATATATATATATATATATATATATATATATATATATATATATATATATGTGTGTGTGTGTGTGTGTGTGTGTGTGTGTGTGTGTGTGTGTGTGTGTGTGTGTGTGTGTGTGTGTGTGTGTGTGTGTGTGTGTGTGTGTGTTTAAAAGATTATTATTATTATTATTATTATTATTATTATTATTATTATTATTATTATTATTATTATTATTATTATTATCATATCACCAAATCATTAATTTTCATTCATATTATAAAAAGATGATATTTACCCCTCATACACAGCTCAAATGAAGGAATTACACCGAGTATCATTGGCCAGAATTATGTGTGATAACATCCCAGAATTATTAAGCATCCAACAGTTTCCTCTAAAACAAGTGAGCCACGACAATATCCGGCGGCTCTGCGACGATCCTACAGGATTCCCAATTCTAAATTTGAGTCTATGGAAGGTAATTTACGACTGGAATCAGTCGCACTTACAGTTTATATATGGTGTCTATGACATCTTACTGAGTGTAAAACTTATTATTTCGATTTTATATATTTATTCACATTTGAGTCCTCTATATTTTGTAAATATATAATGATTGGTTTACAGTCATCATATGGGACTGATGTTTACAGGTTTCAGACATATTTTTACATCAGTAAACTTAACATGAATATCAATTTCACACTGCAGGAAGGCGCGATGAAGAACTCGACCACAAACGTAAGAGACACACTCATCAGAACAAGTCGATAAACCAGTGCAAGTGATTATATAAAAGGAGTCATCTGATCATCCCAACTCTCTATATCATAAAACTCTAACCCTGTATGCCTTCGCTACCTGACTGAATCATTATTTATTCTATAATTCCTTCAGATTTATTTTTGCTCCTCAAACTTCAAAGTTGGAGCAGTTGGTGCTAGACGGTGTTTCTCCATCCGGAGGCCATGGGCTCTATGTGGAAAAATTCATTATCTGAAGGAAAGAATTTCAGCCAGAGGAAGAAGATGTACTCTGTGTACAGTGCTTTTATATCACATGAAATCCCAATATACACAGGCATAAGGGCGACTACGAATTAACAGTTCACAAAAAAATAAAAGTGCATGTTTCCGACTTCATTCCATGTGGGACTATTTAGATATTGAGGTATTAATTCAAAACAGGAAGAATGAAGGAAATCTGGGATTGCACACACACACACACACACACAGAGAGAGAGAGAGAGAGAGAGAGAGAGATAGAGAGAGAGAGAGAGAGAGAGAGAGAGAGAGAGAGAGAGAGAGAGAGAGAGAGAGAGAGAGAGAGAGAGAGAGAGTAGCCCATGGACAAACCTGAAGGCGGATTTTTTTTATCTCAATAAGCTATAGGTTAGATTGTGCAGATAGTCAATGAAGCTTAGATTAAAATGTAGTTTTGTAATATGATTAAGTCAGACAGAATTATGATAACTCCTGTTATATCTGTAGTTAAAATCATTTTCCCTCTCGCATGCTTTCCTCATTACTTGTTTTCCATTTAGTATGATTTATTCATAACACATAAAACTAATGTTATTTGATCATGTAGAGTTATCAATGTAAATATGCTTATAATAATGTTAATGAGACTATATTATTATTATTATATTTATTATTATTATTATTATTATTATATTATTATTATTATTATTATTATTATTATTATTATTATTATTATTATTATTATTATTATTATTATAAGTAGTAGTAGTGGTGTAGAAGTAGTAGTAGTAGTAGTAGTAGTAGAATCACGGCTACTTTTATTTATATTAGCATGTTAATGTACATTATAAGTTATTTGAAGAGAGTATTGAATATTTCTGAATAAAAATAAAGCCAAATGCATATCATTCACTAAATCTTAATGCCATAAAGTACTGTACTTCCCTTTTTCTGTAAAAAAAAAATAAATAAATAAAGGAGGGGATAAAAATCACGACGGGAGAGCTGCATTACAGACTATGCTATAATATGTAGATTTAATCTGTCATAGTAGCTTGGTCGGTTAAGGCAGCATTACTCTGTAGCTTAATATGCAAGTTCGAGTTCTCTGATCTTCAAAAGAAAAAAAAAATCGAGCATAATAGCATTGTTAAGCATCACGATGTCATTGTAAATATATATAATTAAACTCCACGTACAACTGTAAAGAGTTGATACGAAGAACGATGGGAAAGATAGTTGCATGCTCTGGCTGTGCAATGATATACAGATTTCATCTGTTGTAGTAGCATGGTCAGTTAGAGCAAGATGATTTTGCAACTTGTGACGCGAGTTCGAGTCCCCTGATGTTCAAAAAATTCTGGATAATAGTGTGTGTATATATATATATACACACACACACACGCATTTATATATATATATATATATATATATATATATATATATATATATATATATATATATATATATATATATATATATATATATATATATATATATATATATATATATATATATATATATATATATATGCACACTGTATATGTGTTTGCGTGTGTGTGTGTGTGTGTGCCTGTGTGTGTGTGTGCGCGCGTGTGGGTGTGTGTGTGTAACGCTTTGCCCAATTAAGTCGACTTTTACGACATGCAAGGAAACACGGAGGAGGTGTTTTTATCCCCGTTGAGGGGGAGTATAAATATATAAAGTATATATATATATATATATATATATATATATATATATATATATATATATATATATATATATATGTATATATATATATATATATATATATATATATATATATATATATATATATATATATATATTTAACGCATGTTTCTACTGCTTGATGTACAACAATAAAAAAAAATGCTTAATATTCTTTCTGTATCGTATCGTATGGTACTTAAGATGAATGTTAATAGACTCCACGACACAATTACATATGAAAACAAAATAAAATCTTGAAAGTAAGCAAGTTTTTGGCTCTTGCTTATACAGTATCTCCATTACTATACTCATTCATGCATTGGTCCGGCAGTGAGGCATATTTTGCAGCACTTGTCATATAAACACATTATACGAGAAAACATCACACATATTTTGCCCCTGGCCGGGATTCAAATCTAGAACATATAATCAGTGTGCTAAAGGCTACCAACTACAAAACCAAAAGTTCGAATTCCGACCGGGGGCAAAATAGGTTTCATCTTCAAGTTTATTTAGAGGTGGTTCTACAAAAGATTAATTTCATTTTTTTTCTTTTATGCATGTTTCTTGGCTGGGTAACCCCCTTTTCAAGGGCGAATGAGGCCAAGTATATGTATGTATTAAGCATGGGAATTTGGACGTCAGCGAGATAATTAATCTTACCAGACATGTAACAGGACATAAAATTGTATAACACCTCTTAATTTAGTCATGACCTTTTAACACATCACCTAGGAAAGATACTTATCAACGATTACATATACCTTTTAGTGGAAGTGTTAAAATCATTATCATGTAATTCGTTTATTCCCTGATGATGCGAGAGCACGCCACGTGCAGTCCCTTTCCTAATCATATGAAGGATTGATTAATATTCTTATGTTAAATATCACCATCAGAGTAATAAATATAATATACTTTTACTCTTGATTCATTTAATTCCGTACTGCTCTTAAAAAGTCCTTTTGTAACTACAGTATTACATATAATAAGTACAGCTCTTTACAGTTCATTCTCTCTAGGTATACAGACTCATTATTTTCCCGACCATACAACACTTAAAGAGAATCTTAACTAGTACGAGTAGAGATGGAATGAACCCAGTGATTTAAGTTTGTTTAATAACATCATTATTCATATTTTTCACGCCCTCTCTTGAACTACGTCCATCTGCCTTGTTTAATATCTCTAGAATTTACTAAAATAATCAGCCTTACATACCAGAATATTTACGGCTTCATGAAGGACACAGTCCAGGTCAGTACAGCATTTTTACCATATTCCATCTCCAGTAATTGCAGTCACAATCAAACTTTCCTTTAATCATTATGGTTTATCCTCTATGGAGGAGCAGGGCACGTAGTAGAAGAAAGGGATTTAGTAACCTTGGGTTTTGGTCAATTCGTGTGTTGGGTGTCATATTACTTTTTCTTACTCCTGCGCGTGTATTCTATGAAGCCGATGCTGATATTAACACTGCGATAAAGCAATAATTGTTTTGTTTCATCCAGCTGTAGTCTCTTTAGAGCTTCCAATCAGATACTCAGAACACTCATTCATTAGTATACATCCAATAAATACATCATAAATTATGTTTCTATATCTCAAGCATCCGTAGATGAAAACCAAACAAACTTGATGCATGGCCTGCAGAACTGAAGATTCTTGCCACTTGTACAAGTCATGTCTACAATTTTAAAGATGGTTTTCCTCTTGGTTGTGGGTAAATTTTCTAAACTTTATTAAAAACACTTTTTCACCATTTATATTTACAGGTGATAGTTGTTTAAGGCATCAAATATCACATCCTTGTAAAGCTGGTGCCCTATCTAGCTTTGTGGCTGGTAGTAGTACTATATTCAATTTGTATCTCTGGTTAGCATCTCTACGGTCTATATTGCTTATTGAGAGGAATGATAGTCTTATATCTAGTCCTCAGAATAGGAGTCATAAGAAAAGACATATTTCAACAGGACTCAAAAGAGCAGGTGATAAGCTCGATTGCTCCTTTCCTTTTCCTTTTCTTAAACTGACATATCAAGTCAGAAGACATGCTGAATCCAACTGGAGAAAACTTTGTGATCCTTGCTATACTCATGGCAGTAACATAGGTGTGAGAAGTGTTTTAAACACTGCAGCTCGATTTACTATGTCCAGTAGGACTGACAGTGTTAGTGGAGAAGAAGTCAATCCAGATAAAAGTGATAGTCAACATGACAGCCTGAATACACCAACTAGCACAAATAATCAATTCAGTAACAGGTTGCAAAACAGTGAAGAATCCTTCCCCACTACTCCTAACAACACAACAACAGTGACTAACCAGAACAATCTGATTACACTTTCCAGCACAAATAACCAACCCAGTAAAGGTTGCAAAACAACAAAGAAGATATAGAGCCCTTCTCCACTACTCCTAGCAGCACAGCAACTATCACTAACCAGAACAACCAAATTACACCATCCAGCACAAATAACCAAGCCAGCAATAGGTTGCAAAACAGTGAAAAAAACAGAAAAGACAAAATAGGAGCAGTCTCTTATCTAAACAGTCCTTTGAAGTCCTCTCCCCCACAGCCACAGTTACCTAGTAGTGCAAGGGTTACAGCTCAAATATATTTTCGTATTCCTGACAACCCCTCTGAGAGAGATAAATAATGTTTTGTCATATCAAGGCATTCCCTCTGAAGAAGTCTTGATTAGGGAGCTTCCTCACAAACCAAATTGGATCTCCTTTGCAATAACGATATCGAAAGGATTTGAATACATGGCTTACAAACTGAATCAATTGCCTACAGGCACAATTGTCCAGCCATTTCGAGGGGGCAAACAGTGGACTCAACCTGGGTTATCTACAAAATATCTCAAACTACAGCCATACTGGAATAAACAGCAAAGAGCTTATGACAAGATCTATCAGCGAGACTACAGAAAGAGACACAATACAAACCTCTCCTATCACCGTCCACGCACAAGAGACTTCTTCTTGAGAGATGGCTTTTACGACCCTAGACTCTCACCTAGGCATACAAACTTTGGGAAGGTCCAATCATACCATGGCACATACTCAAGTCAGCAATAACCATCCAATGGCAGGTACAGACACCAGGATCCATGGACTACCCCCAGAATATACTATGATGATAAATTCCCAGCAGTATCACACAGTCGAAATAAACCATGGACAAACCCAAGAACAAACAATAAATATGACTATGGATACCTCCCTCATGAAGCATGGTAAGAATATTACATTAGTGCATGTGAATGCTCAGTCCCTTCTTGCTCATTTTGAGGAAATAATACAGCTAACAAAAACCAAAACATAGACTCTGTGTAAGTGAAACTTGGCTTCTTCCTACAACTGAAAATAAATATGTGAATATCCCAGAGTTTAAAATATTTCGAATATGACCATGGACTAGGGGGTGGGGTCTGTATTTATGCTAAAATAATTTCAGTGCATCAGAAATAACCACAGGTCAAGAAAAAACTTTAAGAGTTCGAAGATATATGGATCACCGTGCAGTATAAGAAACTTCCATTTTACATTATAGGGTGTGTTTACCATCACCCAAAAGCACCTTCCAGTTCATTTAGTAATCTGATAGAAACATTCAGAAATATTTGTGTGCGCCATAAACCCGTGTAAATACTTGGTAACTTTAATGATGACTTGCTCTCAGCAGATAACAAAATGAAAAGGGTGATCAACATTGTGAAGTTAACACAAATAGTGACAAAACCGACCAACATATCCCCTATTTCTAGGACTCTGATAGATCTGATAATAACAAATAAAGAGGAAAATATACCCTATTGGGATGTAGTTCCCTGCCCAATTGCGGATCACGAGCTCAACATTGCTATGCTAAACATAAACAGGCCCAAAAGGAAGCCTATCTTCAAAACATTCCGGTGCCTAAAAATTACTCCCCTGATATCTTTTGTGAAGCATTAATCAAGAATAAAATTGCACTTAATGGTATAATAAACACTAATAACGTCGATTTGCAGGTTGAAATGCTAACAAAAGTCTTCCGTGAATGCCTAGATACTTGTGTTCCCATTGTAAAAGGAAAAATAACTCGCCCTCAGCCCCCTGATTAACTAATGACATTAAAGAGACAATGAAAATCAGAAATCAAATACAAAAAGCACTAAAAATTAATAGATATGATATGACTCTCCATAAGCGTTATAAAGTAGAAAAGAAACATATCAGATCCCTCATTGATATAAGTGGAATGACTACCTCAGGAAGTTATGAAAATATTACGGAGTAGAAAGACAAACAGGATAACTTTAATAACTATTTTGCTAACGTTGGGAAAAATACATATGAGAAAACGCAAGAAAACATCAACTAAGTGAACATGAGTAATTATTTGAATGACAATTCTTCCAATGTAAACATAAGAGATTACTTTAAGATCAATCCTGTCGCTTGTTCTACTCTAATTCTTACCATAAAGAGCCTAAGAAACTCTGACACTTATGGTCAAAGATGCTCTACACATAATTGTATCTTATAATCTAGCTATTACAAACACTTCCATTGTTACTAAATGGTTTCCTGGCTCTCGGAAAAAATCAAATGTTATACCTCTTCATAAAAAGAGGGACAGAGAAGATGTGACAGACTATTGTCCCATTTCCCTGCAACACATTTTCTCTAAAATATTAAAAAAACTTGTTGCATGCTAACTGATGTCATATCTAGAGACAAACAGACTATTAGCTATTAACCAACATGGTTTCAGACCGAAACTCTTGGCGGGAATGGCACTGCTCAAAGTTACTAACAGAATTTACAATAATACAGATAAGAAAAAAATATCTCTGCTTGTATTATTAGACTTATCAAAAGCCTTCGACAGTGTAAGCCATGAAATTCTTATTAATAAATGTACTAACCTAAATATTGACCGGACCTGGTTTAGAGAGTATCTATCTAATCACAGACAACCTATCCGTCTTAATAGCATTATCTCTACTCCAAAAAATGCATCATTTGGTGTTCCACAGGGATCAGTCCTTGGTCCTATCCTCTTCTCCATTTATGTAAATGATCTATCTTGTTTCATTTCTGACTGTCCAGTTGTACAATATGCAGATGACACTCATCTACTCCTTAGTGGTGGTATTAATAATCTCCCAGAGCAAACCTTAAGAGCAGAACACTCTGTCAAAAATTGAAACCTATTTTTAAGAAATTGGACTGTTAATTAGCGAAAGTAAAACACAATGCATGTTTATTGGTTCAATGTACCTTATAGCACAAATTCCAGAAAACACAACAATTAATTTTTGCGGCAAAGCAGTAAAAAATCTAGGAATTCACTTTGATAACTACATATTGCTTGATTCCCAAATAGATAAAATATGCAAAAATGTTACAGGAACACTAATGTACTTACCACGTATAAAAGACAATTTTGAATCTAACACTTGAATAATGGTTGTTGAATCTCTAGCCCTAAGTCAATTAATTATTGCATAACTGTATGGGGAGCTACCGATAAGACTCAGATAAAAAAGAGTACAGAAGCGTATTAATTTTGCCGCTCGAGTTGCCCTGGGATGAATTAGAAAATATGACCACATGACACCGGCTCTAAAAATAATCTTGGGTGGCTGAAGGCAGAAAACAAGGTCACCTATGCTATTTACGTTCTTGTATACAAAATTCTGAACCATCATTATCCTAGCTGGCTATCTAATTTCAAAATTGTCAGGGATATAAGAGAAACCAATACAAGACAGATTAGTGAGCTCTTTATTCAGAGAACAAACCCAGATGCAGGTTCAAAGATGATCACTATTAAAGGGCCAACACTCTGGAACAATATTCCAGAACATCTTTTGGACAAACAGTTACTGCTCACACACTAATCAAACTTAGTAATTTAATGCAATTTCCCTTAACACTAACCATTCTTTATGTAAATATATATCGCCTTCTTTGATTTCTAAGTCAAGAACTAATTATTCTCATTGTAAGGAATAACAATATGGTGATGATGACGATAATAACGATCCTGTATCGAGTATTACTATTACTACTTTATTATTAACATTAAATTGTCAACATTTTTATTACAGTATAATTTTTTTTATAATTTTATACGTATCTGTTAACTTAAGGTAATCTTCATTTTCTTGGAATGCTATATTTCTTTTCCATTAGTTCAATTACATGTCTACTTATAAGTGTACTCTTAGTTTTGTAAAAGAAGAGCCATTGCAAATTGAAAATAAATGTTTGTTTGTTCTTTGCGATTATAAATGCATATTCAGCCTTCTACCACCATAATGGCCAAAGAATGAGATCATAAACAGTATACAATAATATACAATGTGTTTATTATGGTCGATGCTCTAGTAGATTGCTCAGGAACAAATGAGGGACTGGCCTCTCTCTCTCTCTCTCTCTCTCTCTCTCTCTCTCTCTCTCTCTCTCTCTCTCTCTCTCTCTCTCTCTCTCTCTCTCTTCCCTTTTCCAAAGAGATTTCTTGAAGAGAATAATTTGTGAAATGACACTGTAAAACACTTTCGTTTAGGCGATCCTACCAGTGTCTACTTAGTTGTTGCTGCTAAGAACTCTCACTCCTAGCCTCCCCCTGAATTCCTCTCTAACTTTATAAGACATAAAAGGCTACTGAATATTATTATTACCTTAGACATTTCACACAGGTGATACTGAAAATCTTGAGTGATGCCTCTTTTACTGTCAGAAAATGGATAAGTTCTTGTGCCCCAAGATTACGAACTTTTGGTGCAAGTGATTCTTTGATCTGTCAAACATTACTGGTCTGTGTGTGTAATTACCTAATTGTATTTACGGGAAAGAACTCCAAGCTTGTAACTTCCCGTCTCTTAGTCGGTTCCATTTTGTACTTAGTGATATTTATCATAATTATCCTTAAAACTATGGATTGAGTTAGCATTAACTACCTCCTCGCTTAGCCAATTCCAATTATCAACTACTTTTACACTAAAAAAGTACTTTTTTACATCTTGCAAAGTTTTTTTTTACGAAGCTTCAAACTATGACCTCTAGTTCTAGTGCAAGTCATATCAAAATATCGATTCTATCCACTATGTCATGACCATGAAAGAATGTAATTACCTAATTGTAATTACCTAATTGTGTTTATGAGAAAGAACCCAAAGCTCGTATCTTCCCGTCTCCTGATCGGTGTGTGTGATTACCTAATTTTGTTTATGGGAAAGAGCCCAAAGCTCGTATCTTCCCGTCTCCTGATCGGTTCCATTTTATACTTAGTCATACTTATCATACCTATCCTTAAAACTATGGATTGAGATAGCTTTAACTATCTCCTCGCTTAGCGAATTCCAATTATCAATTACTCTTACACTGAAAAAGTATTTCCTTACATCCTGCAAAGAAGTTTTCTTACGAAGGTTCAACCTATGTCCTCTAGTTCTAGAGCCAGCCATATCAAAATATCGATCCCTATCCACTCTATCATAACCATGAAGGAATTTAAAGACTGTCACCATATCCCCCCTCAATCTTCTAGCTTCGAGTGATGGTAAGTCTAATTCCCCCAGCTCTGTGATTACCTAATTGTGATTACCTAATTGTGTTTATGGGAAAGAGCCCAAAGCTCGTATCTTCCCGTCTCCTCATCGGTTCCATTTTATACTTAGTGATACTTATCATACCTGTCCTTAAAACTATGGCTTGAGATAGCATTAACTACCTCCTCGCTTAACCAATTCCAATTATCAACTACTCTTACACTGAAAAAGTATTTCCTTACAACCTGCAAAGAAGTTTTCTTACGAAGCCTCAAACTATGACCTCTAGTTCTAGAGCCAGCCATATCAAAATATCGATCCCTATCCACTCTATCATAACCATGAAGGAATTTAAAGACTGTCACCACATCCCCCCTCACTCTTCTAGCTTTGAGTGATGGTAGTCTAATTCCCTCAGCCTCTCATCATAACTGAAATGGCGTATTTCTGGCACCAGTTTCGTGGCATGTCTTTGAACTTTTTCAAGCTTAGCTATGTGCTTTTTCAAGTGCGGATTCCAAAAGGGGGCTGCATATTCGAGTTTTGGCCTCACATACGTTACATAAATATTTCTGAACATTTCCTTGTCCATGTGCCTGAAGGCTACCCTTACATTTAATAAGAATGCATATGCTGCCCTTACTATGCCATTTATATGTATTTCTGGAGACAAATCTGCCAGTATGTTTACACCTAGATCTCTCTCATTTTCTGTCTCTTGAAGTTGTACTCCAGCCACCGAGTAGTCAAGCTTGGGCCTTCTTGCACTTGCATCCATTCTCATTACCTTACATTTTGAAGTATTGAATTTCATTAGCCACTTTTCTGACCACTCATGCAGACTATTTAGATCCTCCTGAAGTTCTCTACCATTGTTCTCGTTTTTTACTTTCTTCACAATCTTTGCATCATCTGCAAACATATTCATGAATGAATTTACAGACTCTGGTAGGTCATTTACATATACAAGGAACAAAAGTGGTCCTAAAACTGAACCCTGTGGAACTCCACTACTAACTCTTCTCCATTCAGACACTGAGTGTCTTACTCTAACCCTCTGTTCCCTTCCTTCTAAGTAAGTTTTTATCCATTCCAAAACATTTCCACCTATTCTAGCCATTGATTGCAGCTTCCTAATAAGTCTCCCATGTGGAACAGTGTCAAACGCTTTCTGGAAGTCTAGGAATATGCAATCTGCCCAGCCCTCTCTTTCCTGTAAGATTTGGCTTACCTCATCATAAAATTCTAATAAGTTTGTTACTGTTGATCTACCTTCTCTGAAGCCATGTTGCCTCACTGACAAAAAGTTGAAGGATTCCAAGTGAAGAGAGATATGTTTCCTTAGTAGTTTCTCCATAACTTTGCAAACTATGCTGGTCAAGGAAACTGGTCTATAGTTCAGAGCCGTATCCCTCCTTCCCTTTTTGAAGATAGGTATCACATTTGCTTGTTTCCAGCATCTTGGAATCTCCCCCGACTCCAGTGACTCCTTAAATATGATACTTAGTGCCACTGATATTGTGTTTGCGCATTTTTTAAGCACATGAGGGGTTATGTCATCAGGACCTGTAGCTTTATGAACATTTAAATCCATCAGCGCTTTGCATACCTCTGTGGCTGTAAGGTTGATGTTCTCTAATACCGGCCTGTGTGTGTGTGTGTTTGTGTGCGTGCGTGCATGCGTGGGTGTGTGTGTGTGTGTGTGTGTGGCATCAGCCGTCCGTTGCGATAATACAGCTGAAGGTCTATTGCGGGGGTCGGCAACCTACGGCACGCGTGCCACCTTGGCACGCCAAGCAATTTCCAATGGCACTCAGCCGCATCACGCTTCAGTTCTCAAATTTTAACAAAGTGTTCGTTGGGTCACAACATGTCATATCCTTGATTCTTTCTACTTTATAGCACTTGAGGTAAGTATATATTGTTTAAAAAATATATTAGGGAGTATGGCGACTCAAAGCTTAACCCAAATTCCATAACACAGTTAAAGATCGTTCATCACACGTACCACCTGTCAGGTGGTACGCGTGAAAAATAAGCTAATACATAATTTTTTGCATATAGTTGCCTCTGTCTTTTTTCTTAAGTAACACCTTGAACTTCCTTCCATAGTTCTAAACTGACTGACCACCTTTTTCTTTAGATATAATTAAAACTTATGGATAATTATTCTGTAATTGCCTTACTTTATGTTAAATAAATACCTGCTACTCACGCATATTCGCACTGCTGCTCAAGGTCTGTGTTCTTTCATAGAAAGGAAGACTGAGGTGATTTGACAACTACCCAATTGGAACTTTTTAGTTGGATGGATATGGATGATTTTGATATGCAACAGGTTGAATTTAGGTCTTCAGAATTATGGACATCAAAATTTGTTGAACTAAGGAAGTCTCTGGAAGACGAACATTTAGGAAAGAGTACTCTTATTCTCAACTGTTGGACCGAGATCTTTCATCTGTTTGAAGAAAATTGCTTTTGCTCTTCTTTCGGCTTTTGGTTCAACTTATTCCTGTGAGCAAATTTTCTCTCACATGAAAGCAGTTTTAAGTCCACAACGAAGTTGCCTAACACAAGAACATTCAGAAAATTGTGTAAGACTCAAAGTAACAAAGTACGTTGCCGATATTGAGGTAAGACCATGCTAGGGCAAGGCTCCCATTAATAATGAAAACTTTTAAAAAACAGTTTATTTCTTTTAATGTGGTTTACATATTACTGTATATATTACTATATAAAATATATTGTATAACAGGTATATTGACCTTGACTTGTATAAAAATACGTATGCTGTTGGCACAATGAATGATTTAAAACCATAAGTCGGCACATAGTTAGCAAAAGGTTGCCGACCCCTGGTCTATTGGACTTAAATAGGACTGTCCAGGACAGCTCGATATTAGGTCTTCCTTCAGTTATGGTTCTTTTCCTATGCCTACATCAACACCGACTAGTCTTGAGTATTCGCTACACATATCATATTATCCCTTCACATCTGACAAGTCACAAACATAACCATGTGTTCTTTTTTGCTTTATGCTTTCTTCGTGCCCAGGCCAGATGAGGCCAATTCTCTTTGCCTGTCCTGGTGTCACACTTACTTTATATATATATATATATATATATATATATATATATATATATATATATATATATATATATATATATATATATATATATATAGTTGCTTTCAGAAGAGAGAGAACTAAATTTTTGCATGTGCATGTGATTATTTTTGTCAGAATCTAAAATATAATTAAATAGAAATAGAAATAAATAATTCAAATGCTCAATTATACGTAAAATACGTATAAAAAAAGGATATTTAAAATATTCGCCAACTTAAAAGAGAATTTGCTTTGAAACGAGAACCTCATACCAAAGCTTAACTATAATAATGATGGAACAACTTTTATTTTTCTGTCCTTGCTAATGGTTTTGAATATTATAGTCATTGATTTATAAATATCAGGTAAAGAAGTTCCATTTCATTTACGTGGCCTGTTTGGATAACAAATTTGCCCTGGATAACATGAAATAAATACATTACATTAACAGCTTCGGAGAGTTAATTAGAATTTTTTTTTTAAATTGGAAATATACACGCAGGCGATGATTTATGTATAACACTTGCAGCCACATATGATGATATCATATCGGAAAAAATGTCAAGGTTTAAAGAACCGAAAATTACATAAAAAAAAGATGGGAAAAAAAAACTATAAAAGCAACACCTGTTTGCGTTCTCCAAATGGCCTCTACACGATATTTACACGAATTTCACTTTTTCACACGAGGAGATCAAATGTTCATTTATCATTTTAATATCATATTTAATTTATTTAATAAGTTTATCTTATAAACGTATTTATATCTTTTATATTATTTTCGATGCATTTCATAACTTCTATATTGATTCATTACTCCATGTATTTACATATTTGACTGCATAAATAAGGGTTTAGCTTAATTGCAGCTAATAGAACAATTATTGCTTAAAAAATAATAATTGTCTCTACTGTCCACTCTGACATACTGACCTCTTGTCTGATAGCCATACAAAAGATTTTTTCATGTCCAAAAGAACATGACGCATATGAATAAATGGAATTGAGGAAAAATATTTGATGTCGCTTCAAGTACACTTGCTTTATATAAAGCGTTAATAGATACCAATTACACTAATGATTTTTTTTTAAATAGATCCAAATAAACACATTTTGAGGATCACTTTCCCGCCAGTGCCAGTGCACGTGAACACCTGTAGTCATTAGCCATTGGCACCCTTTCTGGTATAAGAAAAGGAGCAATTCACGTCGACAAGGCACTGACTCCTCGACCTCAGCTAGAAGGGTCCTCTGAACTACTCGCGTGTTTTTCGTGATCTCCAGAGTTGATCCAAATTCATCTGTCCACGAGAGGTAGATCTCATTAACTTCCTATTGCCAGTTAGCTTTTTGGAAGAGAGGCGAGTTACTGTGATATGTAAAAACTAATTTCTTGAGTGGTGGATCATATAATTTCCTAGACTTAGTTAAGCTTATTTGCAAATAGGTAATTTACTTTCCTCTTCAGTTGGAACCACTTTCTTGAGTTTTGATACAGGTATTGTTCAAACGTTAAAGGTATAGTGAGGCAGTAATCTGATGTATTCAGGTTCGATGCACATACCCTTTAAGTCCTCTACAAGTGTAGTTACATATGAACAAAACCACAAAATATTCGATTTTTCCTTTAATCAAATACAATAAACAGTTTGATCATTCTAGGACACGTACTTAAAATAAGAAAAAAAAATCACTTCTTGTTGCATTTAAACTTATTAACACACACCTATCTGTCTATCTATATATATATATATATATATATATATATATATATATATATATATATATATATATATATATATATATATATATGGTAGGAAAAGCCCATTAAATAAAACAACGAAAATAAATATATATATAAAGTACTTATTAATTTCGTGACCTAAACTTTATATATATTTATTTTCGTTGTTTTATTTAATGGGCTTTTCCTACCATTTTAGACTGTATGTTAACAGTTCAGTGTTATTAATATATATATATATATATATATATATATATATATATATATATATATATATATATATATATATAGATAGATAGATAGATAGATAGATAGATAGATAGATAGATATATACATATATAGGTAGTCACCGTGGTTCAAGCGGTAGCGTCCGCGACTTTGAGGCGTCAGGTCGAGGGTTCGCGCCCTGTCACGGTATGAGGTAAGCAAGGGCATGCACTCAGGGTAACGATTACACCTGCCAAAACAAGTCCTTCGCAAGAAGGCAACCGCCCTAGCCCTTGGTAGAAAAGGGAGTCCGTGACGTAAAACCGGAACACACACACACACACACACACACACACACACACACACACACATACATATATATATATATATATATATATATATATATATATATATATATATATATATATATATACTATATGTATATATATATATATATATATATATATATATATATATATATATATATATATATATATATATATATATATATATATATACCTACTTGGATACTGCAGTCTATTATTACAAGCGAATACACGAGTACAATCTGAATTCAATCAGACCTTGAGCACACAGATATATGAGTGCCTCCGTGTTAACCTCTTTTTTTTTTTTTTTTTACCTATTTATGATGAAAGCACTAACTCCAGAATGAACATTATCAAAAATCTTTGTTCATTGTTGGTAATTCGTATAAAGTACTTGTAGCTGAAGTACTATCATCTCTCCTCGCATAATCTGTACAGAATTTGCGCCTAAAAATAAACGTAAGATTCTAAAAAATATTTTCTTTTATCCTCAGGAAGACACCCATCAGCCATGTATCTACCTCCTCTTCGAGGGAGAACTCTATCCTCCCTCCTTCTGATATGTATGCTGAGCTTGGCCAACGGCAGAGCACCAATAGGTAGGAAAAAGTTTTGTTCATGTATCATTTCGTAATGCCTTGCAACGCATAATAATAATAATAATAATAATAATAATAATAATAATAATAATAATAATAATAATAATAATAATAATAATAATAATAATAATAATAATAATAATAATAATAATAATAATAATAATAATAATAAGTGTAAAATTCAATTCTGTCGTAAGTCAAAATTCTTCACTACAATAAATAGCATTTTTTTCCAATATTAATGTTAATATTTTACAATATTCTATGCCAGATGCCTACGACGCCAGTAGCATCGAAGAAGCGAGCGCAGAGTACAAGCAAGCATCTGATGAACTGAAGTCGAAGCTCTCATCTTACTCTGAGACCTGTGCAACAAAAGGGAGAGCTGCGCAAAGACGTAAGCCTACTGATAATAGCCCCCCCCCCCCCACATCCACGCATACATACATACATTCTCATTCTCCTCAAAGGCAAATAAGCCATATATTCTATGTATAAGCAAGTTTCGTCTCTATCTCTGCAGAATCACTTTTGGAATTTATTGTGGAACTAATACTAAAGTCTTCTCCTCCACTTCTTGATATATGGCACATATGCAGCCTGCATGGCCAGGAGTGAAGAAAACATTAATTTTATTCACCTTAGATGTTGAAGTCTACGTTTAAGACACGTGTATAATCTGATTTCAAACAGACCTGAAATACAAAAATATTTAAGTATCTCTTTGATGACCTCTCTTTTTTTAGCTATTCCTGCATTCATTTATAATTTTCAGAACCATGCCTGGATGACAAACTGAAGCAAGAGATGGATAAGATTGTAGAAGAAGGCGACGAAGTGGTTGCATTAACTGGCGAAGCTGTGACCCAACTACAATCAGTAGATAACGCACACCTCCAGAAAAGTAAGAAAAGTTCTAAGATTAATACCATAATCTACAAGCAGCAGCAGCCACAACATTCTTCTGTTGGCCGAAAGTACACATTGCTAATGAGTACATTTCCCATCCCGAGAGTAAATTATATATATTTTAGTATACAAACCTTTTCCTATTATCAAACGAGATACAAAATTTGGAGGCTGGAAGGGATGTGTTGTTCTTTTATGATCTGGGTCCTCTTTAACAAAGTTGATGCAATTGCACTGAAACTGCCCCTGATAGTAGCAGTCTCCTTTGAATATGGTTATCTTCAGAAACTTTACCATATTCCCGAGCTTTATTTCTCTAGCTCTAATTAGTGCTATCAATTAATACTAATAAATTACATTAAAATACGGAAGAGGAATTAACCACTATTTAATATACAGGACAAATATCAACCATCTTGTGCAACCTATTGGTAAGGGCGATTGAAAGGCTGCAGCAGCAGATTGAGGACCTGCGAGATCGGCTGGAAAACACTAACTTCCCATGGTGGCTCAGATGGCTAAAAAGGCTCTTAATAAGGCTCCTGGAATATGCAATAAGACTTCTGCAAAGACTCATAGATTATGTGGAAGCTAATTGCCCTGGTAAGATTCTTCCACTGTGTTTGTAACAATAGTAAGCAAAAGAAGTTGGAGGTTGATCAAATCATCAGAAAGCTCCTAATAATTACTAAAGTTAAATTTAAGTCAAGTTTCATTGGATTGTTTATATCCATACCATGATCTGTCAGGGAAATTGTGCTCTTATCTGACAATAATAAAAAACTTATTCATATTTGTTTCACCTTGTTTGAGCTAGTGGAGGAGAGTAGTTTAAGAACTTGCTTGCAATACAACATGCGTGTTTATTAAGCATGCTATAATAGCAGGCGGGATGTATTCTCTTTTTGTCCTCTACATTCTTCCTGAATGCAACAGATGTCATTTATGTGTCATTAATTAGATCTGTGAAGTTCTGCACAACATAATTATAGAACGAGGAGTGCCGCTTGTTCGGTACTTTTTTACTGACATCATAGTATCAGGCAATTTGTATTCCATATAGTCTCTTTTCCACTAACCGGAAGATACCACTTTGCTTCAGGTAGTTATGCCATTCCTTTCTTTAGCTTATAATCCGCCCTTTTACATGTTATACCAGAGCATCGCGCAACATGTCCAAAGCACTTCCAAACTCAGTTATCAATATACATAACTGACCGAAATAAGTAGCCATCGTGCAATACAAAAGCATCGATTTAACTGAAATATCAGTATTAGTATTCATATTTCAGTAACGGAGTATAGAAATTCTATTTAATATGATATCAAGGAAACAAGCAAGATTGATAGATTCAGCTATAATACCCGCAAAGCATGTACATGGTTAACTGTGGTATATTTTGATGATGGCCACCGCAATTTAGCATATTACTTTTTTATCAGGATGGTTCGGAGGAGGACACAAAAGAAGTAACATGATCGAAGACAATTTCGGTAAGTATAAAACACAAATAAGTTCAAAAAGATGCATGTGACGTGTCTACAAGAAATGGTAATTTCCTACAGCGGCACTGGCATAATTAGGCTATTGTTAGGAATATCTGTCGAGTCCCTAACATATAGGACAGTCTTTTATAACAAGAACATAGAAATTTATGCTATAACTGATGATTAATCTCTTGTCACCAATATAAGTAATGCTTCTTGTTAGCTTATATGCAGTCGTATTTGTGGAAGATTGTTGAAGAGTTAAGACACATTCCAGATTGAAAAGCGTTCAAAAACCTTACAAAACTGAAGTCGGTTGCTGTTACAGTTGTCTATGAAGTTTTCTTTTTTCATCCATACACATACTTCCAGGGATTATCGAAGAGGTATTTCGAAGATAAGAAAGTTTTTTTTTTTTTGTGCATAAAGCTTTGTAGTACTTAGTTGTTGTGACCCTCACTTCTATATAACGATGTAAATACTGTCCATAAGCAAAACTACGATTAAATACGCAAAATAACGGTTGAGAACAATAAAAAAAAAATAAAAAAAATGTAGGTCAGAGGAATAGTTATGAAGGCCACTCATATTTAGATGTAAATATTTTATTTACATTTATATAACATTAGGAACATCAGCGTGCATAGGAGGGGAGGTATCATGGATATATAAATTCTTTCTTGTACCTGATCTTAAAAAAAAAAAAAAAAAAAGTCTCTTGTGCTTATATATTTTCTTTGGTTAGTTAAAACTTGACACAAATTGAACATCCCTGCAGCAACCCCGATATGACTAAAAATATCAGTGCTGAATTGTGAAGCTATTCATACTCCAAAACACATCCTAAAGAACAGTATTAGAAGAATTATGTGTTATTTCATATTACCATAACTTATTAATTAATTCTTGATATTAATCAACAACACGTTCTAACTCCTACATATATGGCATGAGAAAACTGGTAATCATGGTGTTAACACTAATGTAGATTGATCTTCAAAGATCACTATTCGTGAGACAGTGCGTGCGCATGTGCGTGTGTGTGTGTGTGTGTGCGCCTTAGGTGAAAGGCACATATCTGTAGCCATGAATGAAATTTTCATACCTATCCATAGCTATAAACATAATACGTTTATACGTAATTCATATGCCTATTAAATACTATCATTACACATTTGACACTAGTATATCAGCAGTCTGAACTGAGAGAATACTTTTCTACATTATCTTCGTTTCATCTCACTTTGACACACAAAGCTACTTGTATCGCTGTTTTCAAGTCATTCAGTCTTCGAACCATAACCCGTATATCCACAAGTTTGCAAGAAAATGTGACTCATTAATTCATATTAATGGGAGAAATGGGGATTTATCAATAAGCATTTAAGAAGTTTATTTCCATCCAGCTTAATTCTTTTTTTCTTAAAATGGCTTAAAATGGCAAATTGGGTCAGTATTAAACGCTTCAAAAGCTGATGATGATCATCTCTTATAAACTGAGACAAACCTTCGCAATTAAGAAACAATATATGTGTGCATAAGACAAATTCACTGCGATAAAAAGAGATACGCTTCAATCACCAACATGCACTGTAGTTAGCACTAATTTTAGCTCACTCTATATATTTTCTTATTTTTTTTCGTTGCAAGTCGGCAAGGATAAACTGATGATCGGTGGCGAAAATCGACCTCTAATAGATTAATGAAATTATGGAAATGAACACCCCTATAAGGATGATGAACATGAACGGTACGTATATTAGCCTAAAGAGCATCATTTGGAGGAGGATCATCAGTGAAAAAAAAAATGAAAAAGAGAAAATTGTTCTATTTCGAATCCTATTCTAGCCTCTTCTAGGAAATTTATATTTCCAACCCATTTTATTTTCCTCATGACTCTCCACATAATATAAAAGTATATGGTCATATTTTTAGTTATATGTTTGGATATCTATCTGTGCTTGTAAGAGTTAGTTTTTTTATGCTTAGCATAAATTAATGTGGATGCATAGCATTGAACTTATGATAGAGATTTATAAATAAAATAAATACTGACAACATAAATCCTTTCTTTACTATTAACATAATTTTCATTATTATTATCATTGTTATTATTATTATTATTATTATTATTATTATTATTATTATTATTATTATTATTATTATTATTATTATTAATTATAATATAATAGTAATAATAATAATAATAATAATAATATTATTATTATTATTATTATTATTATTATTATTATTATTATTATTATTATTATTATTATTATTATTATTATTATTATTATTATTATTACTGGACACCTAATGAAGATTCTTATCTTTTCCTCTCTTTAGGTATTTGACCAGCAGCTGACCTCTCAATTTCAATACATTACAAAAGCAAAATAAAATCTTGAATAATATAAAAATAAGTGTAAAAAGGAGACCAGTCTTAAGAAGAAAATCAATAAATCCGTCGACAGATACTGTCAAAGCGGGATACTTTATAAATTGCAAGGCCTGCAGTCAATAATAATAATAATAATAATAATAATAATAATAATAATAATAATAATAATAATAATAATAATAATAATAACAATAATAAAAATAACAGTAATAATAATAATAGTAATAATAATAATAATAATTATTATTATTATTATTATTATTATTATTATTATTATTATTATTATTATTACTTGATTATTATTATTATTAGTTATTATTATTATTGACTGCAGGCCTTGCAATTCATAAAGTATCCCGCTTTGACAGTATCTGTCGACGGATTTATTGATTTTCTTCTTAAGAGCATCCTAAAAGGAACTATATTTAGGACATTTGTATAATCAAAAATTTTAATGATTTATTGCTACTCTACATTAGAAGTACTTCTGGAAAATATGTCATCAATACAAGGACGATGTTATTAATTATAATATACATTGTAATAGATAATACAGCCTATATCATCGTCACAGTATAACATCGTAAAAGCGACATTTATAGCATATCATAATTTTCTGTGTATAGAAAAAAAAATATGTAATGTAAATCTCCAAATACTGGTGAAAAATGAGATACTGTACCGCTTGCACCATAAATCAAAATGGAAAATTGTCTGTAGCTGAAGCAAAATAAAGATATGAAAAAAGAACACTTTGTTGTACCTAAAAATCATTCCAGTCTACATTCCTAGAAAAGTATAGGCATAGTCGAACCAAAATGCAGAAGTTTATATGACCAACAGAAATACAAGACAGGAAGGCCAAAGCTGGACTAGTAAATACCAAGGGCTAAAGCCGCATCAATATGAATCTTTCAAGGTAACAAGAAATTCATCAACATTAGGCTCCAATAACTAGAACTTGGTCAATGGTCATTGTAGAGTGGCATTCCGATGTATGACTATCAGTTATGAAGCAGAGTACTCAAAGAAGACACATAAGTTTATGCTCATAATTTGTAAGTTTGTTATTAACTCTCACAATAACTGTCCAATCAAAGAATATAATGCCTGCACAAGTATTAATTGCAAAGATGGATCTTACAAATATAGCACATAAGGACTCCATTACTCAGTACTGCAAGCAAGGCATTTTGCAAGTTATTTCAATGCACCAGTTAAAAGGCTTGTAAGCTACCTGTAAAATAGTTGGGTTGGGTTAGCTGAGAAGAATGTGTTGTTTGAGATTTAGTTTTCCAAGTCATCGTGCATTGTCTTGTTGTAAAAGATGCTTGAGGTATATGTGGGGTTAGTTATAATGAATGTGGTGCCGATGATAACACTAAGCTGTGGACTACTGTTCTCCAGGTCCAAAGTTCGACTCCTGATAGAGAGATGTAAATGTTTGAAATAATCTTAATGCGTGATTACATTTTAATGTTTCTATCAAATGCCCTTGCTTCATACTGACGATTAGGAAAAAAAAATGTGTGAGCAGGTCACTGCTGGGTAGGGAGAGAGGTAAAATTTCAGCACTGGAAGGCGCAGTGATGCCCTCTAAGTCTGAAATTTCAGTAGATGTTTCTGTTCACTATGCTTAATGACCTCTGATGCCAAGCTCAATAGGCTGTGGACTCATGTTCTAAAGGTCTCAAGATCGAATCCCGACAGTAGGAGGAAAAATGAGGCAATATAATAATAATAATGATAATAATAATAATAATAATAATAATAATAATAATAATAATAATAATAATAATAATAATAATAATAATAAAAATAATGATAATAATAATCACAATAATAATAATAATAATAATAATAATAATAATAATAATAATAATAATAATAAGAATAACAATAATAATAATAATAATAATAATAATAATAATAATAATAACAATCATCATCATCATCACAACAACAACAATAACAATAACAATAACAATAATAATAATAATAATAATAATAATAATAATAATAATAATAATAATAATAATAATAATAATAAGAAGAAGAAGAAGAAGAAGTATACATCATAGTGTTATGGCACTAATGCTAGTATTTGGTTGCGATATTAGTTACACAAACACACTGAGCAATGCCCAGGTAAGTAGGACAGTGGAGGCGAGACTTTGACAAGTAATGAAGTACAGTAATAATATTATTATTTTATGAATTTGAGATATGCGTCCTCTGTCTCCCATAGTTCATTTTTGCTTTGCATTTTCTCTTTTTTTTTCTCCTTGGCAGGGACAAAATTACCGCTTCCGGGTTCTCCTGCGTATCATAATTATCAACATACTTGGGAAAGCGGTGAGACTGGGAATTCCCCCATCTAATATTTCTCCCATGAAGAGCCAAGTGCTTGCTTTGAATCAGCTAACCCTCTTACGAGAAGAATCATGGGAGTATGACCTCTGTACATAGATAGATAAATAGATAGATAGATAGATATAATCATTAGTCAGTGAGACCCAAAGACTTTTTTGGTATTTCGAGTTTGTTAGAAATCATGTTATATTACGTTAGATATTTATTACGAGAAAATCAAGCATTCATATCGAGTCTAATGATTAGAATATGACACACATTTTTTTTAAAACAAACTTAAAGGTGAATTCTAATTAGCAAATGGTGGCTAATTTCCCCTCACTAAAATCATACTAGACCTTAGTTCGCTGACCGTACCAAAGTCCTACATTAAATTAGGCAGCATAGGCCTATATGCATATAAACAATAAACATATTCTGCAGCGATTCATTTTGTTTGTCACCAACTACTTACTAACAGCTCATCAGCATTAGGACGCAGTTTCCTATAACTGCTACAATAGTAAAAAGGTTAATCCTGTCTCAATCATGTATCTGTTAAAGGAATATCAATATTTTATACATTTCTCATAGGTGATGTGATGGAAGGGAATATATATATATATATATATATATATATATATATATATATATATATATATATATATATATATATATATATATATATATATATATATATATATATATATATATATATATATATATATATATATATATATATATATATATATATATATATATATATATTGTAAAAACTCTAGGGGTTCAAAATTATATTTCTGCAGGTTTTACTATTAAGTAACTTTTAATAGTAGCGGGAATAAAAAAGGTCTTACCTTTTAGCGGTTTTCCGATTGTCAGGAATTGCATTTATATGACCATTTTTCCCACAACGGACAGTTCAAATTCTCAAGTATTGTCTCTGACTCATTAAAAAAAAATATTCACAGAGGCCTACGTATTTCTCCACTAAGCCTAACAGCTTTTAATACAGTAAAAACTAATTACAAAATCCTTTCAAAATATCTCTAAGCAAAATTGAAAACAAAAATTATAATTTTAAACTCGTTTCTTGACTGAGAGGAAACTAACCAACACTATTATCATAATAATAAATGTTATAATTCCTAACTGGGGGTGTGAAAGTAAATATTTACCATATTAATAAATAAATTGAATAAATAAATAAATAATAAATAAAAAGATTACAGTCATTTGATTTACTGAATCCATTTGTTAAACTTAAATATGACAAGATAAATAAAATCAATATAATCAAAAACACTAAACATTAAGATATCAACCAACCAAACCTCCATTAACGTCAAGGCGTATGTGACAGTATGACAGGTTGTGACTTACATGTTATTAAAATTAAGTGTAAATAAATATTTAAAAGTGAGTAAATATCATCCGACTTTCAATCTCATTATTTCTTGATATTTTTTCCCTTGTTGAAACAAGGATACCCGATAAACTGTGACCTTATGAAACTTTTTTTTTATTTAAATAATTAATACTGATTATTTGTTAGTTTTTAGATGTATCGATAAAATCTTACAAAAAATTTTTTTTATTTTTTTCAACTTTTTCAAAATGTTAATTTACCACGAAAATTTGCACTTAAATAATTTAATTATAAATCTTGTAATTCCTGTTTAAGCATTTTTTAATTATTCCTCACTTTCTTCTCTTCCTTGCGAATAAATAAAAAAAAATAATAACGAAAACGATCATCAGCAAAATCAGGAAAAGACATTAAAAGAATAAATAAATTTTTGTTTACATTTGACGTCATCACTTTATCTTATATCTTTCAGAAATTTACTCTTGTTGGAAACGTTTCATACCAATAAAAATATATCATTATCATGATAAACTAAATATAAGTGTTTTAGCGGCGTAAAAATTATTCTAGATAATAATTCATAAATATTTTATGCTAAAATGCTTAATATCATGAAATTTATGTATGTTCTCAAAGTTGCATTTTAAAGGAAATTGGCATTAAACTTCTTGTTCTGCGATAAGAAGGGAATGAATTCTACGTGCTTATTAACAATATTTTTAACTTCATAGAAAACAAACTTTTCCAGTGTCATGTTACTCATTACAAGTTACTACTAATACTACTAGCACTACTAACTAACTAACTAACTATATATATATATATATATATATATATATATATATATATATATATATATATATATATATATATATATATATATATATATATATATATATATATATATATATATATATATATATATATATATATATATATATATATATATATATATATATATATATATATATATATATATATATATATATATATATATATATATATATATATATATATATATATATAATATATATATATATATATATATATATATATATATATATATATATATATATATATATATATATATATATATATATATATATATATATATATTAAAAGGGGTAAATTCATACTCTTACATCCCCAATTAGCAATAATTATCTTGAATTGATTTTATTAGGTTAGGTTCTTTAGGTTTTCTCATCATTAGTTAAAAGAAACGATGATATTTGAAATAAGTATTTTTAATACAGATATTTTGGTTAGCTAGAATGTTCATCCCAAATAAGGAACAAGTTGGTACTTTTTGAAATTATTAGTTTTTTATATTTTTCTTTTTTGTTTCATATCACTCATTTAGGATAAAAAAAAAGTAAATAGGTGTCTATTATAGTCCTAAAACACAGTGTTAAGTTAAATTTGAGCATTAAAAAGAAATAAGCAAAATTGATAAAATTGAAATAGAAGAAGGTTTAGAGCAGTGACTTTAAATGGAATCCAAAAGATATTTCTCTTTTAGTGTCAGTCACCGAAGTTTCCTTCTGATGTAAAGTCATGGGAAGTTGGAGATATAATTATATCCTCCATATTTTGTCCATATTTATCCTCGCTGGACAGAAATATGTCACGGGAAAGATACAAAGTGGCTCTCCAGGTAAGATTTAAATTGAAATGGTTGAATAGGATGAAATTCTAGGGATTGAAACAGGTGGTTGGTCATGTTTATATCTTGGTTCTTATTTTGTCGTAATTTCTTTGAGGTCAGAATCTGACCTTCAAAAATAGCTTCCTCTTAAAATGCATTCCGGAAAGCATCCAAATTTGAAATATTTTAGAAGAAAATAATATGATTTTGATGGAGAGGAGATGATTATGTATCATCTGGCTAATTTATGACCTAGGGTAGGTTACGTTGCAATTTTCTTGTAGAGGTCCTTTACCTTTTTTTCGTTTTTTTTTACATTTTGGCTCCCATGATTGGGGGTGGCCATAGAAATGACCTAAACTAGGATATAAAGCCTGGATGCCATTCCTAATGCCCTTCGGTTGGGATTGAACTCTGTAGGTATTATTGCATTATAGGACCACCTCTGTTTTCCAGTTGAAATAAAGGTTTTCTGCTAGTTTTTTATGTGTTTTAAGCGAATCTGACCTTCATTTGCTCCGGAAATTAGTCCTTCACTCTGATAAATTAACCGTTAGTTAAAAATCACTGGGAAAAATTAACCGTTAGTTAAAAATCACTGGCTTTCTGGTAAGTGAAGAGTTGCTCTAGCCGCCCGTTACTCAGTGTCAAATCGCGCACTGAGTTAATGAAATAATGGGGTTAGGTTAATTTAGGTTAGGTTAGGTTAGTTCAAAACACATAAAAAACTACCAAAAAAATTTATTTCAATTGGAAAATAGAGGTGGTCCTATAATGCAATTTTACCAACTCTGTATTTCGGGCTTATAAGGCTTGTCACGCTGACTTGAGTACTCTTGCCACAGAACTGCATCCCCCCCCCCCATTGGCAATCCTATTGGCTCATTGTGTCACTCTGAATATGCAGGTTTCACCATTCCACCCAGTTTCCTGAAATAGTTGCAAACTAAGTAATTTGCAATATATAGAATAATGTAAAACTGTCATATATTCAAGGCCGTTGTGTCAAATCCACGCTTCATTATTCAATTAAAACAAAACTCAGCTTCGTTTTATTCCTTTCTTTATTTTGCGTTTTATGTATCACTATAAGCCCCATTACAGGGTGGACACAGAGGGACTGAAGCTTGGGAATTAAGGCTGGATGCCCATCTTATCGTCCCGCCATGGGCTGGCACATGGGTGGAGCACTTTACCGGTTACATTTCGGCCTTCCCCAGTTTTGGTATATTCCCATGCTGACGATGATTTAAATGAATTAGTGAAATATATTCTCAGTATATTAGATATTAAATATGCTCTCAGTAATGTGCTGGGTGTTAACTCAACCATTTTATTATATACTTTTATGTCAGTAACAGGTCTCATCATTATACTAGTAACAAAACTTGATATTTTTAATTTGGCATTCTGAAATTTTAAGGTGATAATATTTACTGTCACTAACAATTACAACAAAATTTGGGCATTCTGGGATGTGATTACGAATTATATGGCATTGGTAATTCTTACCTGTAGAGGCATGCACATTATTTGCAAGTATCAGTACTTATATGCTAGATATACATACCAAAATCATTCTCACATTTAATTCATTGTGTCTCAAAGGGAGAGAACGCAACACTTAAATGAATACATTAGAAGAAACAGAAATGCTGAGATTTTACCGTGTTTAAATATTTAGGGAATGATAAATACTGTCATGGGCAAGGAGATGTTTCCATGTTAAAACTGACGTTTTGTACTTTTTAAATAAGGTATTACAGATTCTCTCTCCAATCTTACTGCAGACTAGGTAGTCCATGAATTGTCACGTGAAGTTTTTATTGTTTGCTGAGGACTAGATGTCTTTTTGTTTGTCAGAGAACTCAGTATACCAATCTGGAATAAAAGTTGCTCATAGATAATATCTTTGTATTCAAGCATTGTAAAGTGAAAGACGAAATTAAAATATCTGCATTCCTTTGAAGCCTACATGCTTAAAGTGTGTAAGAGAAATGTTAGTGTTAGATACATCTGGTAATTTCAGACTGGCTCAATGCTAAGTAATCTATCAAGGGAAGATGTGTTCCGCTGATTGCCCCGGCCTTTGAGGATTAATGATTAAATTACATTTAGAGGAATTAAGTATGAATTGTAGTAATTAGTAAAAATGTTAGTCACACATGCTTCATGTGAACACCTTAGGAATGCCATAAAAATTAGCCAGTGATCAAATTTTCAATTTTTTTCTTATTATTTATTTTTAGTGTATCATATTCTGCTGAAGTCAGCAGAGTTGACCACTACTGAGCGAAAAAGGAGGCAGCTGTGACTCACCTTACCCCACCCATTCTCACTCTTTTCATCAAGAGTTCTGTTGTAAACAAAATATTATGAAAAGATTGGCATCTTTTCACTCCCTTATCCACTATAGTTGGCACTTTTGCAGGAAATACATTGACGATACTATTATTATTATTACTATTATTATTATTATTATTATTATTATTTTTATTAATATTATTATTATTATTATTATTTATCTTCTTTCCTGGTGAATGGAGAGAAAGGATTTAAGCTTTATGTGCTCTGTGTATAATAAGAGCTATTAATTGGAATATCCTTGATATTGGGAAAGAATGAATTCCACGTACATATTCCTTTTGCATCTTAAAAGTCATTTAGGCCAATAGCAGTTGCGGAGCAGAAGCCCTGCCAATCCTTTTCTCCATGTACACTTTATATTTTCTAACGTGATAGTAAGTGACAGAAGAGATAAAATGAGAAGGATGCGTTGATGTAGTCAGTGCGGCTTGAATTTTGTATTTTTTTATAATATAGCTATACTGTTAGCATCAGAGGATATGGCTTCTCCCTTAAAGAATTTATTATTATTATTATTGTTACTATTATTATTGTTATCATTATATAAAGTTTAACTGATTCGTACATGTTTTAGTTTGTGGATAAAGGATTTAAGTGCTATAGAGAATGCCTTTTCCAGATAGCCTATGTAAAAATATCAGCCGCATAGTAAATTGCAGTAACAAGAAATTGTGTTACTATTTTATAAGTACTGCGTGCATATTAAAAAGTAATTGAAAAAGTTATATTAGAGCTTTTTCAACCTCTGAAAGCGGTCTCTCACACTGTCTTTGCTATAGTATCTCTGTGTACAACTCTCACTAGGCTGTACAAAAGCATCTAATATATCTAAATCTCTTTAGGTGATGTCACAGAAGTGGATAATATTGATATGTCCCAATACCATCATTATGAAGATGTTCTAGCACTTGCAGAACAGTTGAAGAAAATGCACCCAACACTTGTAGATTACTATAGCATAGGTCAGTCCGTTGAAGGCCGTGACCTCCTCGTTATCAAAATCAGCGAAAACATTCAGGAGCGAGGAGAATGCGAGCCCATGTTCAAGTATGTGGCTAATATGCATGGCGATGAAACAGTGGGTCGTCAGCTTACCATCTTCCTGGCTCAGTATTTAGTCAACAACTATATGAAAGATGAAAGACTCACAAAGCTCCTCAACACAACCGAGATTCATCTCATGCCTTCTATGAATCCTGATGGCTTTGAATTGGCAAAGGTAAGATGATAAGTTATTACTGTTTTCAAGTAACTATTAGGAATTAAAATGAGTCTTAAAGTGCAGTGACAAAATATCTGAAGGAACCAGAGAAATATTTCATGAAATGTGCAAGGGAGATAGACGTTTTCAAATACCTTTTATAAGATTTAAGAGCATATTATGTATAATCTTCGGTATTTATGACCAGAATGACACGTATTGATATCATCATAACTTTCATGGTAACTGAAATTTGTTGCAGTATTGATTACCATGCATTAATTCAATTCCATATGTCATTTTTTACAGAAGCAATGTTTGCTACGGAAAAGTTACATATGGTGATTGATAATAATTAATTTCCTCACTTTTCTTGTGATTTGTACTTACATATTCAATGATCACAGCAACTGGGATTAAATCTCCCTCATCTTAGTGACACTTTATAAAACTACCAAAACCCTCCATTATCTGTGTCGTTTGTGGGTTTCTTGGTGTGTTAGGCTGTATACATTACCAATGATATTTTATGAAGCAGGCATGTGTACATTACTATTGATATTTTCTTAAGCAGGCATGTGTACATTGCCATTGAAATTTTCTTAACCAGGCGTGCATTCACTCACATACACTTGTACACGTACACACATACACATATAAAATGAGACCAGAGTGTGCATAGAGAGACGAAATAACATTAATGGAGAGAGGATCACTGAAGCTGTCTTTTAGATAGTCTTGAATGAATACAGTATATCCAATGCAGGCTCTTTAGAATATGAATTTAGTAAAAGATTAAAAAAGGCAAATCAAACTTTGGGCAGACGTAGTATTATTTGGAAATCTGGTATCGCCGGGAATCGGCGCGAACCAGGAAAATTGCAAAGTAGGATCAGCCTTTAAAAAATATATATATATATATATATATATATATATATATATATATATATATATATATATATATATATATATATATATATATATATTATTTATTTATTTATTTATTTATTATTTTTTTTTTTTTTAAGATGATTATGACACCAGGACAGGCCAAAAATTATAAAATAAAACGGCCTTTATTAGGCTGTAAAGAGAAACAGAGATGGAGAGTGTAATGACCTGTCAGATGTGAAGGGATTATAAAAGATGTGTAATGAATATCCAGCTCTCTGCTGGGTTTACTATACCTCTGCATTACCTTCATGATGTCTATTCTAAAAATTCTCCTTAGATATTATTATTATTATTATTATTATTATTATTATTATTTTTATTATTATTATTATTATTATTATTATTGGCACCAATAATTTTCCTTTGATGATGATTGGGGAGATTATTATTATTATCATTATTATTATTATTATTATTATTATTATTATTATTATTATCATCATCATCATCGTTATTACTACGAATTCGTAATTAAACCATTATTTTTACTATAAATAATGTAGTTTTGGTTGAATGAACAAGAGTTACTTAAAAGATTCTCTCTCTCTCTCTCTCTCTCTCTCTCTCTCTCTCTCTCTCTCTCTCTCTCTCTCTCTCTCTCTCTCTCTCTCTCTCTCTCTCTCTCTCTCTCTCTCTCTCTCTCTCTCTCTCTCTCTCTCTCTCTCTCTCTCTCTCTCTCTCCTCTCTCTCTCTCTCTCTCTCTCTCTCTCTCTCTCTCTCCTCTCTCTCTCTCTCTCTCTCTCTCTCTCTCTCTCTCTCTCTTCTACCCAACCCCCCACACTCTCTTTGTCCCAGCCAACTAGGGAGGGGCACTTTACACAGTTATTAAAAGTAAATAAACCAACAGATGTACAAACAATGATGAGCCCTTAATAATAATAATAATGATGATGATGATAATAATCTCCACAATCATCATCAAAGGAAAATTATTGTTGCCAATGATAATAATAATAATAATAATAATAATACTAACAATAATGATAATAATAAGATCTAAGCAGAATTATTGGAATAGACATGATGAATATAATGCAGAGGTATATTAAAACCCAGCAGGGAGCTGGATATTCATTACACATCTTTTATAATCCCTTCACATCTGACAGGTCATTACACTCTCCATCTCTGTTTCTCTTTACAACCTGATAAAGTCTGTTTTATTTTATCATTTTTTGGCCCATCCTGGTGTCACAATAATCTTAAAAAAAAAAAAAAAAAAATTGGGCCAAAAAAAAAAAAACACACGATACAGTGAGAACGCGAACCAAGAAACGCGAATAACCGGGGGAACACTGTATATATATATATATATATATATATATATATATATATATATATATATATATTATATATATATATATATATATATATATACTGTATATATATACAGTGTTGCCTCACTTATCGCGGTAGTTCGGTTCCGGGACCCGCCGCGAACCAGGAAATCTGCGAAGTAGGATCCGCCTATATGTACATAGATATTTTAATATATTTTTACGTTTACACTGTATAAACCCTCCCTGCACTGTTAAAAAAACACCCTTTATATTATAAATAACAGCAAGCAACGTAAATTTTTATGAAAGTGATAGATAAAATTACAGTGAATGAGGTGATAATGACGTGACATACATATCATTTACAATTATTTTTTCGTTTACGTACTGTATAAACCCTCCCTGCACTGTTAAAAAAAACACCCTTTACATTATAAAAACAGCAAGCAACGTAAATGTTTATGAAAGTGATAGATAAAATTACGGTGAATGAGGTGATAATGACGTGACATACATATCATTTACAATTATTTTTTCGTTTACGTACTGTATAAACCCTCCCTGCACTGTTAAAAAAAACACCCTTAACATTATAGATAACAGCAAGCAACGTAAATATTTATGAAAGCGATGAGGTGATAATGACATGACATACATACTCATTTACAATTATTTTTTCGTTTACGTACTGTATAAACCCTCCCTGCACTGTTAAAAAAACACCCTTTACAATATAAATAACAGCAAGCAACGTAAATTTTTATGAAAGTGATAGATAAAATTACGGTGAATGAGGTGATAATGACGTGACATACTCATTTACAATTATTTTTTCGTTTACGTACTGTATAAACCCTCCCTGCACTGTTAAAAAAAACACCCTTTACATTATAAGCAACAGCAAGCAACGTAAATTTTTATGAAAGTGATAGATAAAATTACGGTGAATGAGGTGATAATGACATGACATACATCATTTACAATTATTTTTTCGTTTACGTACAGTATAAACCCTCCCTGCACTGTTAAAAAAACACCCTTTACATTATAAATAACAGCATGCAACGTAAATTTTTATGAAAGTGATAGATAAAATTACGGTGAATGAGGTGATAATGACGTGACATACATACTCATTTACAATTATTTTTTCGTTTACGTACTGTATAAACCCTCCCTGCACTGTTAAAAAATCACCCTTTACATTATAAATAACAGCAAGCAACGTAAATTTTTATGAAAGTGATAGATAAAATTACGGTGAATGAGGTGATAATGACATGACATACATACTCATTTACAATTATTTTTTTGTTTACGTACTGTATAAACCCTCCCTGCACTGTTAAAAAAAACACCCTTTACATTATAAATAACAGCAAGCAACGTAAATTTTTATGAAAGTGATAGATAAAATTACGGTGAATGAGGTGATAATGACGTGACATACATACTCATTTACAATTATTTTTTCGTTTACGTACTGTATAAACCCTCCCTGCACTGTTAAAGAAACACCCTTTACATTATAAATAGCAACAAGCTACGTAAATTTTTATGAAAGTGATAGATAAAATTACGGTGAATGAGGTGATAATGACGTGACATACATACTCTTTTACAATTATTTTTTCGTTTACGTACTGTATAAACCCTCCCTGCACCGTTAAAGAAACACCCTTTACATTATAAATAACAGCAAGCAACGTAAATTTTTATGAAAGTGATAGATAAAATTACCAGTGAATGAGGTGATAATGATGTGACATACATATCATTTACAATTATTTTTTCGTTTACGTACTGTATAAACCCTCCTTGCACTGTTAAAAAAAACACCCTTAACATTATAGATAACAGCAAGCAACGTAAATGTTTATGAAAGTGATAGATAAAATTACGGTGAATGAGGTGATAATGACGTGACATACATATCATTTACAATTATTTTTTCGTTTATGTACTGTATAAACCCTCCCTGCACTGTTAAAAAAACACCCTTAACATTATAGATAACAGCAAGCAACGTAAATATTTATGAAAGCGATGAGGTGATAATGACATGACATACATACTCATTTACAATTATTTTTTCGTTTACGTACTGTATAAACCCTCCCTGCACTGTTAAAAAAACACCCTTTACAATATAAAAACAGCAAGCAACGTAAATTTTTATGAAAGTGATAGATAAAATTACGGTGAATGAGGTGATAATGACGTGACATACATACTCATTTACAATTATTTTTTCGTTTACGTACTGTATAAACCCTCCCTGCACTGTTAAAAAAAACACCCTTTACATTATAAATAACAGCAAGCAACGTAAATTTTTATGAAAGTGATAGATAAAATTACGGTGAATGAGGTGATAATGACATGACATACATCATTTACAATTATTTTTTCGTTTACGTACTGTATAAACCCTCCCTGCACTGTTAAAAAAACACCCTTTACATTATAAATAACAGCAAGCAACGTAAATTTTTATGAAAGTGATAGATAAAATTACGGTGAATGAGGTGATAATGACGTGACATACTCCATTTACAATTATTTTTTCGTTTACGTGCTGTATAAACCCTCCCTGCACTGTTAAAAAATCACCCTTTACATTATAAATAACAGCAAGCAACGTAAATTTTTATGAAAGTGATAGATAAAATTACGGTGAATGAGGTGATAATGACGTGACATACATACTCATTTGCAATTATTTTTTTGTTTACGTACTGTATAAACCCTCCCTGTACTGTTAAAAAAAACACCCTTTACATTATAAATAACAGCAAGCAACGTAAATTTTTATGAAAGCGATAGATAAAATTACGGTGAATGAGGTGATAATGACGTGACATACATACTCATTTACAATTATTTTTTCGTTTACGTACTGTATAAACCCTCCCTGCACTGTTAAAGAAACACCCTTTACATTATAAATAACATCAAGCAACATAAATTTTTATGAAAGTGATAGATAAAATTACGGTGAATGAGGTGATAATGACGTGACATACATACTCATTTACAATTATTTTTTCGTTTACGTACTGTATAAACCCTCCCTGCACTGTTAAAGAAACACCCTTTACATTATAAATAACAGCAAGCAACGTATATTTTTATGAAAGTGATAGATAAAATTACGGTGAATGAGGTGATAATGACGTGACATACATACTCATTTACAATTATTTTTTCGTTTACATACTGTATAAACCCTCCCTGCGCTGTAAAAAAAAAACACCCTTTACATTATAAATAACAGCAAGCAACGTAAATTTTTATGAAAGTGATAGATAAAATTACGGTGAATGAGGTGATAATGATGTGACATACATACTCATTTACAATTATTTTTTCGTTTACGTACTGTATAAACACTCCCTGCACTGTTAAAAAAACACCCTTTGCATTATAAATAACAGCAAGCAACGTAAATTTTTATGAAAGTGATAGATAAAATTACCATGAATGAAGTGATGATGACCTGACACACATACTCATTTACAATTATTTTTTCGTTTACGAACTGTATAAACCCTCCCTGCACTGTTAAAAAAACACCCTTTACATTATAAATAACAGCAAGCAACATAAATTTAAAAAAAAAATGAATATACTGAAAATGTTTTTTTTTCAATATTTTAATATTTTTGCGTATACCCATAAAATAAAATAATAATTTATAAAAAAAAAAAAACGCTATAGAGTGAGAACGCGAACCAAGAAGCGCGAATAACCGGGGTAACACTGTATATATATATATATATATATATATATATATATATATATATATATATATATATATATATATATATATATATATATATATATATATATATATATATATATATATATACATACAGTGGTGACCCCAACCCATGAACTTAGTCCGTTTCTAAAAAGTGTTCTTGAGTTGGATTGTTCGTGGGTTGGATTAATTTTTCCCATAGAAAAGCATGTAAATTCAAATAATCCATTCCTAGTCACAATAAATATTCATTTAAAAATTTTTTGGGTCACTAAAAGCTTGAAATATAATACAGATTAAATGTATTTCATCTGTAAAAGGAAAATTACATTAATAATAGAAAGGAAATATACTCTAATAAAGCAAAACATGTACATATTCAGGAATACAGTATACACAAGTTGATACCCAGTATAAAATAGCAAAGCCCAACACTTGGAAAAAATTATCACATTCTCCTACTAATAACAAATACAGTAGGAAAGAGTACATACTGTAGGTAAAAGAAAAATTATGTAGGTAAGAAACAGTACTGTATTTACCTTTGTGGATGATATTTGCTCGCATAATTTTATGCTGGTGGAGGAGGAGGAGGATGTTGACTAATTTTTGGAAACAGAGTCCCCCAGTATCACAGACACTTTTAACTTTCTTAGGAGCCATAATAAGGGCTATATAAAAGGTAAAACAATGGAAAATAAAGAAAGAACTATGAACAGATCATGAATGAACCACACAGCGCAGGCACTAATGCAGAACTGAAAGCGGGAGAGTGGGACATGTGGTAGCTTGGCCAACACATATGTGTTCGTGTGTTGGGGTCAAAATTTTTTCAAAATATTATTCGTGGGTACAGGCATTCGTGGGTTGAGGTCACCACCATATATATATATATATATATATATATATATATATATATATATATATATATATATATATATATATATATATATATATATATATATATATATATATATATATATATATATATATATATATATATTATTTTGAATTATTCTTTTTTTTTAGGAGGGGTCATGTGATGGTATTGAAAAGTCTGGCAGAGAGAATGCAAAGTTTGTGGATTTGAATCGAGATTTTCCATCTCAATGGAACAAACTCACAGAAAAGGAGATGTACTCTGGGAGACAGCCAGAAACATTGGCCGTGATGAGTTGGATTGTCAATAACCCATTTGTCCTCTCTGGCAACTTGCATGGAGGTTCAGTCGTTGCCAGCTATCCTTTTGATGATACGAGGTAATTCCTTTCTTTCCAAATTTTATCTTTACAGAAAGTATTCTTTTCCTCCCTCAGCTGCTCCTGGGTGGCTTAAGGATATTTGAGGTCACAGTACTCAGTTAGGATATGAAAGAATAAACCTGTAATGGTCATTTTTTATCTGTGTATATGGACTGATTGTGTCTGTCTATTTTTTTTTCAAGGATATTGTTTGTCTAGTCAACATAAGTCCTGCCCAGTCTGAGAGGGATAATAGAAGTTAAATTTACCAAGCTAGATTCTGTAACCCAACCTGTGTTCGGCGTTTTTGAAATATATTATTGTTATATGTTGTATGCCTTTACTGAGTAACGTGATGCTCTGATTAGGTATTACAAACTCTTATTACGTACAAAGATTTCGTATTGTTTGTGAAAATTACGTTACAAAAGATTCAACTAAATCGAAAACTCGTTGCATATCTGTAGATGTATTATGTCAATATTAAATTGCTTTATTTAAAAAATTTTCCTTATATAAATTCATATTTTTTTCATACCTGTACAGCTTACACAGAGATTGTTGTGTGCCTAGTGAAACAGCTGATAGTAAACTTTTCAAACACTTAGCCAATGTCTATGCATCCAATCATGGCACTATGTTCAAAGGAAATCTATGCCCAGGCGACAACTTCAAAAATGGCGTTACAAATGGAGCCTTCTGGTATGATGTCAAAGGTAGGTTTGTCTAATTCTTTTTGTATGCGTGACACCAGGACAGGCAAGAAAACCCCCTTCATTGGGCCAGGGCACCAGATAAACATTGAGACAAAGAAAAAGTAGAAGCAAAAGGACAAGGCAGAAATATGATAAATAGTAGCGAAAGAACAGTTTGATAAAATGTTCTAAGTAATGAAGACCTTGGAATATGGCTAAATTCAGTTAACGGATGTAATGCTTTTTGAATTATTTTGTGTTAGTACATGATACTGTATATCCCATATATATATATATATATATATATAATATATATATATATATATATATATATATATATATATATATATACATACACACCTAGTTCTCAGAATAATGCCTAGATAGGTTCTCAGAAGGGTCGGGTAAATGGAAAATCGCGTGAAAAAACTAGTTATTTTCCATAGGAAACAATGATAAAGGGCATAGATACGTTCCAAACCTTACATAGACACACCATGCCAAAGATATAAGATAAGTAAAAAACATATTTTATTACTACATAGCAAAGCAGAAAGCCCTGTATCTATTTTTAAGAGTATACAAAAGATATTCATATTCACTTTACAGCTAGAAATTAACATACATTACTATACTTTACTCTATTATGCAGTGGGCAACAGTTATACAGTACACTGGGACATGCATGGTTACAAATTTATACAAAGATAAAATAAGAATTATAAATAACCAAAAAATTACTAAAAAACGAAAAAAATAATAATTTTGCAATGCCTAATTCTACCATATGACAGATTAAAAAAACTTAATCTACATTCTCTAGAGAGGCACAGAATTAGGGGGGATATCATTGAGGTGTATAAATGGTTTAAAGGGATTAACAAGGGTGATATTAATAAAGTTTTAAAAATTCATGATCAAACCAGAACTCGTAATGGGTAATGGATTTAATCTTGATAAATTTAGGTTCAGAAGGGAAATTGGTGAAAATTGGCTTGGTAATACCGTAGAGTATTCCTAGTAGGATAATAAATGCCAATACCTTTTTATATATATATATATATATATATATATATATATATATATATATATATATATATATATATATATATATATATATATATATATATATATATATATATATATATATATATATATATATATATATATATATATATATATATATATATATATATATATATATATATATATATATATATATATATATATATATATATATATATATATATATATATATATATATATATATATATATATATATATATATATATATATATATATATAGGATGGGATAGGATAGGAGGGGAAAAAAAGGGGTGGGATTAAGGATATAAGGGAATTGGAGGTAAAAGTACGAAAATTAAATAAAGTAAGAGAGAAAAAAGAGAGGGGCAGACCCTCGTGCTAAGTTTTGATCTGGAATTCAGATTCTGAATTGTATTACTTAGATACCTTCAAATGTAGATTAGATAGACATATGACAGAGGTAGGGGTAGGGTGGGTGGATATATAATGTATAATGATGATGATCTTTTCTTATCGTAATCCTCTTTGTGCTGGTGGAAGAAGCCTCCGCGGGCGCTTATTTACTATATTAATTTTTTTTTTTTTTTAAATATAGTAAATAAGCACCCATGGAGGCTTCTTCCACCAGTACAAAGAGGATTACGATAAGAAAAGATCATCATCATTATACATTATATATACACCCACCCTATTGGGTAGAATAGAATGTTGGAGAGAGAGAGAGATCTTTAATTAACTCTTGTCCATTCAACCAACACTACATTATTTATTGTAAAAAAAAAATTTTTAATTACAAATTCGTAATAATAATGATATTAATAATAATCTCCACAATCATCATCAAAGGAAAATTATTGTTAAAAATAATAATAATAATAACAAGATCTAAGGAGAATTTTTGGAATAGACATCATGAGAGTAATGCAGAGGTATATTAAAACCCAGCAGAGAGCTGGATATTCATTACAGTACACATCTTTTATAATCCCTTCACATCTGACAGGTCATTACACTCTCCATCTGTTTCTCTTTACAGCCTGATAAAGGCCGTTTTATTTTATCATTTTTTGGTCCATCCTGGTGTCACAATAATCTATATAATTATTATTATTATTATTATTATTTTTTTTTTTTTTTTGCGTTATTCGCGAATTCCAAGTTTTTTACTATTATTTTTGGGGGGCGTTATTGCAATTTCGCATATAAAAAATTGCGTATAAAAGGAACAAGGTGGTATATATATATATATATATATATATATATATATATATATATATATATATATATATATATATATATATATATATATATATATATATATATATATATATATATATATATATATATATATATATTTTCTCAGCAAAGAATTTTTAAACTGTCTTGATATCAAATTTAATTTAGAAGATTGATTTCGCTAAAGGTGATTTATTTCAGTTGATTACCATTAGATGATTATGAGTAATAAAACTATTTTTTATTGTGTTCTATTCAAGGTGGAATGCAAGACTTCAATTACGTATTTGGGTCTTGCTCAGAGGTTACTTTTGAGCTCTCCTGCTGTAAATATCCCATGGCGGTAGAACTACCCACAGAGTGGATTAACAACCGTCAGTCCCTCGTTTCGTTTATGGAGCAAATTCACATGGGAGTTAAAGGTGATGACAGATTTTCTCTTTACATTTAACTCTCATGATATTCTGTTTGAACGTTTATATCTTAACCTTCGTTCATATTTCATAATTATATAGAACGTTTTTGTAACTATTGTTCTTATTTTCCCACTATTATTTTGTATTCAGATTCTTTCCATAACTTTGGTTACCAGTTGCTTAAAAACTTAGTACAGTATTATATGATTTGTGATCTCAATTTCTTTAACTGATTTTATTTGAAAATGGGTTTGTGATATATGATCACTAGTTAAATTTTCCTAAGTCATATCTTATTTTTATCGATGTAATACTTTCAGGTGTGGTTAGAGATGCAGAAACTGGAAATGTGTTGCCTGGCATCTTTGTAAGTGTTGAGGAGCTGAATTATAATGTGACTACATCCAGTCGAGGGGAATACTGGCGACTCTTATTACTAGGAAATTACACATTGGTTGCAAAAGGACATGGGTAAGTCAGTCATACACAATCAAAATTCAGACTTTTAAGGACAAATTTGATAAGTATCAGTGAGTATAAAAAGTGAACCGACAAGGAGACGGGGAGTTACAATGATAGGGCTCTTCCTCCCTGTAAGCACAATGAGGTATTTACACACACACTCTCTTTCTCTCTCTCTCTCTCTCTCTCTCTCTCTCTCTCTCTCTCTCTCTCTCTCCTCTCTCTCTCTCTCTCTCTCTCTCTCCGGGATCTTTTTGTTATTACAATATATAAGAAGTTAACACTTACTAAAATGCAAAGTCTGAGCTGATAATACTGATAGTGAAGATTGTAGGAAAAAGACTAGAATTTAGGTTAACTTTGCAAATACTGTAGTAAATTAAAACACTGAATGAGAATAAGTTTCCAAACAGTAGCCAGATCTTAAAAATGTAACTATTACTTTAAATCTATCTTGTAATGTTGTATTATATGCTATATATATCATTTGACTCTCGATATATAATTACAATCAAAGCATTTTGCGATCACAGAATGGGAACATAGCATTTTTAATTGGAACCATGACCAATATAATGAGATTGATTTTACAAAACCTTTTAAAATTCTATAGTGTAAATTTTTCACTTTTACTGAGACATGCTAATGATATTGCATGTCTCAAATATTTGTGTAAATGGCATGAATGCAATGAAAATTGTTTACATGTATGAACTTTATCTGCCACTGATTTGGAAATTTGAATATTTACAGATATGAAACTGCCAGGCAAAGAATACAAGTGACAAATGGAACTGTTTTGCGAGCAGATATAAACATGAATAGAGTCGAAAGAGGTGAGTACCTGAAAAACAAAGTCTTTATTGTATGAATGTTAACTAGCTAGAGATTATGTATTAATCATAGAGAATATTTCCTTCAATGTCAAGTTTTGGTTTCTTCTGCTATTTTCTAAGTAACAAGTACTAGAGCACAGTTAATTTACAAGAGCTTTTTAAGCAGATGAGCATTGTAACATATTGGCACATACACCCATAATATATTCCTAATGTTTGGTGATTAGCATACCAATTTTTAAGAATCAGTGTATCATCTTATTTTCACCAGTACAGTTGATAATATAAGAATCTGTCAGTGAATATACTTTGCAATAGTACATTCACTGTAAAATAATATTTTAAGCCTCACAGTAAAATGGGAGCTGCATTATTGGTATATGTTTATAGTTTTTATGCTTACAAAATGTACATATGGTGATGTATGGAACTTGTGAAGTTTTAGAGAGAACAGTGTCTTCGGAAAGTCAGTGTGATAATGTCTTATGAATTACTATTGTGATGCTTTGTATACTTAAAAAAACAGTATTTTATATAATGGTTCCTTGTAATATGAAATGTTTATAGCTGAAGTAATGTATATGTGGTGCACCAGTCCATTTATGTTCAGAAGAAGGTTGTGAAAGTCAGTAGAAGAGCTAGGTAAAGTAAAGAAATCTTCCCCATGTATTTTTTACTTTGGAAATAGATTAATAGTTCCATTCTCCTCTCCTTGAATATTTGAATTCTTTTGTTTTAAGGCCTGCAACATTTGTAAGATTTTTTGAAGGGTGTCTGACGTAGTTACAGTATAAGTTTGCTCGAGGGTGTTATCTCTTTTCTCTAGACTCCTCCTCCAGGCTTTACTCAAAAGGATTGAATTATTCTAGCCTTTTTCCCATATATACTTCTGCATACTTACTTATGAAAAGTTCTGTAACAATTATGTAATATAAATCTCATATCCATTCCGTGCTCATTAATTTGTATTTTGTGTATGTAACAAATTATTGTTTTTTGAATATACTATAGATTGCTGATTTCTTCTAATTTTAGTTTATATGCACAAGAGTCCAGAGAATTAAATTTTTTGTTTCTTAATTTGTATTGCACAGAGTGTATGTGTTAAAATTGGATATTCAGTTCAGAAGAGTTGAGAATATTTGTAGTGTACGTCAATATTGGTTTTATAAAGTTTGCCATGTGATGTATTTAGAGTCGTTATATATTCTGATATTGATTACTGCATCCAGTTGCTTGTATTATATATACCGAGTTTCCTCCCAGGATTAACGTAGTTAAATGACCAGAATAGCTTAGGAAATTGAAGAATACTATGTTTACGTACTGGATAGTTACTGATACTTAGCTTTAGTGGTAACTAACCCTTTGGCATTTAATAAAATGGCCAGCTATTAGTGTACTAATGGTAGGGATATTCTTAGCTTCTCTAGCATACATCAGATTGAACTCAAACTTAGTTTTAGAGTATTAATTGCACTTGGTGAATAACTATATTTGTGGGGAGGCATTGCCACTGAATGGAAAATTATATAACTTTTAATTATTTAATAGCTTAAGGTCTGATATATTAAACTTATGGTTGCAAATATAATTTCGCCTTGAGTATTCACATTTATAGGACATTATTTTCAGTACTGTACTTGTTCTTCACTTGGAGAGCTTAATTTTCAAACGAGTACTGTACTTTTTCACAGTAATGCTCCTTTCAGTGGCAATCAGCCCATATTCTGCAGAAAAGCTATAACTTTATCTGCAGGAAATGTGAATTACTTCAACTTTTATGAATTATCATGTTTGTGAATATTGTTTCAACTAATTAATCTACACTGTCATATTCTAGGTCTCTTTTATAGCTGGGTTGATGTGACTATTATCTTCTCTCATATCGTAACAAACTCATTATAACTAATCTATATTTATATATAATTTTTAAAAACAATAAAGCCTTCTCTGAAATTTTTAAAGCTATTTTTGTTAGTCTAAAAAAAGGTGGAATTCGTTGCTTAAATTTTTCTTTTATATATTTCTTTCACTAATGCTTTCTTTCTCTGACAAAATATTACATATCATGAAAATGTTTTCAGTTGGCTCATCCTATGAGAGAAAATCAAGCCATCGAAGTATCAGTCAGAGCTCTAGTAGTGGGGTGAAAGTGAGCAGTGTAAGTACTGAAAGACTTGATAATGCCCTATCTTTTACCTCACCTAGAAGACCTTATTCTAACGACTATAAAAGAACTGGCATGCTGTCGACTACTGGGAGTCGACGTGACTCCCGGATTCGTAGTATTTTACCAAAAACACGCTCGTCAACTAAAATTGAGGATGTTGATAGCATGGAAAGTGTTCATTCGTCAAGTTTTGCAGATCAGTCCAATTCCACGAAGTCTATCTTTGATATTGGCACTGAGAAATTGTCCTCAGAGACAGATAAATTTACATATAGTAGTATAACCCAGACGACTAACCAGCAAGAGGGCTTTACTGTCTTTTATGAAGATAAAAATTCATATTCCTCGATTAATATCCAGCCATCTTCATACAGCACTAAATTTATGCCATCTGCTATCATTCCAATGACAAGGCAGGAGAGTAGCAGTACATTTTCCAATGATGCTGATTCTAACAATTTGATGACAACTGAGCCTGTAGTTTCAGAGGGTGTAAGCCTCATTTTTACTAATTATGCTTCTTCATGTGAGTCTGTAGTAGTGTGTTTTAGTTTGTAAATTCATTGTTTGATGCTTTTGTGTTTGTGTGTGTTATTTTTTAAGGATTATCCAGTTCATAATGATTTTGTGTTTTTTTATGGCATGTCTTGTTTTACTGTGCTTGCTTTTTGTCATGACGTAGAATTTTTGTGTACTGTTTAGCAGCTTTCTTTGTAACAGGTGTTTGTATATTTTTTAGTTTGAATTAAATTGTAGCTTGATTTGTACATTTTACAGCTCCTTAATTAGAGTACTCATAGTATAAAATTCAAGATTGGTAAAGCATATACAGTATGTCTAACATAATTTCTATAGGAAGAATTTGTAAATCATACTTGAAAGGAATATGTAGGGGTAAATTCTTTATGAGCTTTTAATTATATATATATATATATATATATATATATATATATATATATATATATATATATATATATATATATATATATATATTATATATATTATATATATTATATATATTATATATATATATATATATATATATATATATATATATATATATATATATATATATATGATAGCTGATGTTATGTGGATTGGGCATTAAGTGCACATCATATTTGTATAGAATCCTATCTTCCTTGCACATTGCCTGCCCCTGTATTGTATGCCCAAGATTTTAAAAGTTCTGTAATGTACAGTGTATCAACAAAACTAATGCACATTGTTATTAAAAAATTATTACAATAATAATTCAGTGCAGTATCTTATTGATAGAAATATAGTGTATTCATTCTTACCATGATGTATTTCCTTAGAGTAATTTCCATCATCATTGTGAAAGCTGGAGTAGGTCTTGTGGCTGTTAATGAGCTTGTGAAGCGAGTTTTAATGAAATGGAGTAATACTGTACAGAAAATAATTTTTTCTAATTTTTTTTTTTAGGCTTTTATATAAAAGTTTTACAGGTAATAGTAAGCAAATTAATGATTATTTAGAATACGCTTAATACGTTGCACTTATGTCTAATGTGACCAGAAATGTCTTATGTGCTGGTTTAGCTGAATTGATGGCATCAAAAAATTCTTTGTGTCAGATTTGTCAGAAGGGTGTGTGTAGATTGTAATTGTCTAACCATGTTGTGACGAGGCTAAAAGAATTACGAGTTGTCATTTGTTGCAGTATTTGTCTTTCGGTAGCTTTGAAGGAAGTGTGGAGGAGTGTATAGGGATGATGTGAAGAGGGTAGTGGGGGTTCGTTGTTGGATTTGGAGATAGTGATAATGATACCATGCTTCCAGATGCTGGATATTGTATTGTGTGAGTAGCTGTAGATTGATATGTTAATGAATGCTTGCATCCTTTGTGGTCAAGGTGTGTAAGGTATTTAATACTGTAATAATAATCATTAATAATAATAATAATTTTTATATAAGTGCAGGGTCTAATCTAATTTATATGACTATATTTATTCTTTTAAGAGCCCAAGTCTTTCACTTTGACGCTATTTTAGGTACATATTCGAGCAGTGCATTCTCAGAGTTTTTTTTATTGTGAATACGTGCCTTTAAAATGCACTGTTTAGAGTCCAAGCTCATTATTGGATGGGTCCTTTAGGTTGCTTACCATTGCTGTATGAGTCTTTTAGGTTGCTTCCTTGTGTTTGATAAATGCCGTAAGATCAATACTTTATTGGTTTTTGAGATTTCTTGTCTGTCTTCTATGTATTTGAGAAGCCTTGGACTCCCATAAAAACAAACATATATACTCCTCATAGTGAGTTTTTTCTACCAGATCGTGTATTATGTGTCCTTTTAGGTCTTGTATTTAAGCTAGCGTCTATCTGTAATTTACTTTTCTGCATTTCAAGTGATTTTCTGAGAGCATGAGGTAGTAGCAACGACGTCTTGATTTGTGTCAAAAATTAATTGCTTTAATTTTGTATGTTTATTAGGGATTTTAGGCCAGCTTTATTGTACTGTAGTGGTCTCTAAGCTAAGTGTTTTACTTTGATATTAGGCTTCAATGTTGTATTTAAATGACATAATTATGAATCTTTTGGGCAAGTGCATGTTCTTATATATATATATATATATATATATATATATATATATATATATATATATATATATATATATATATATATATATATATATATATATATATATATATATATATATATATATATATATATATATATATATATATATATATATATATATATATATATATATATATATATATATATATATATATATATATATATATATATATATATATATATATATATATATATATATATATATATATATACACACTGTATATGCCTTAGTGTGTTTGATTTCAAAAATTTTTATTTTATTTGAAATGTTTCTATCACTTTTTTCTTTGTTTTTTCACTCTTGGAGTGCGAAATATCTAGCTGCTTAACATTATTTTTAAGTAATGTCTCTTATTATACTTTGATATTATCTTGAAAATGTGTTTTAATATAATGGTAGAAAAAGTATTGCACCCTTCAAGTCCATGCTGTCCTAAGAGCCAGCTAGAGGGATAGATGTCTGCAGAGCTTACAGAGTGCTCTCCAGAATTTTCCTTGCCACAAAACAACGAAGAAACCGACAGAGGGCTTGAGGATGAGGTGCAAATATTGAAGCCCCATCGTGTCAGACCTATTGCTGCATATGTGGTCAACCTTCATTTTTCAGTGTTTCATGAAGCTTAGAACACAGCTGTTGCAAGGGCTATTGATGAAGTACTCCATTAATATCTTTCTCAGTAGGCCGTAAACTACACCTAGTTAGAGAGGAATAGTTACCTAAGAGAAAACTTTCATCATTAATCTTTTGCTAAGCTTGTTACAAATTTGACCCTGTGTGCCTTAACTTTCTCTACAGCATTTTTCAAAGTATATTCTGAATAAATTTCATATTAACTAATAAAACAAGACTGCCTTATTATCTCCAGCAGCTACTGATCATGCTGGGCCTTTGGCTACAAGTAATTTATCCATAGCTGTTACAACATCAACTACGACTACAGCCAGAACAACAATTCCAACAACTACAAAACCCAAGAAACCCGAGGAAGAAGGCTTTACAACACCTCCTGAATTCAAGTAAGCAGATTAATCCATTGACTTACTGTGCTTCATCAGTATTTTATCTACTGTATTGTAGAGAGAGAGAGATCGCTAGCTGCCATTTGTTGACCACACAGGGAACCATTAGGTTCAGTGATTCTTTGACTTTTCTTTGCTGTTTGTCATTATTGAATGACATTACTCAGTGTCAGTATCTTATTCATACCTGTATGAAAGGAAACAGGTCAAGCTGCCTACTCTTAATTCTATGTTTTTTATTTCAGGTACCATGATTACCTAGACTTGGAAAATTTTATGAAGAAGTTTCATGAGAGGTATCCAACACTAACCAGACTATATAGCATTGGCAAAAGTGTTGAGGGTCGCCAGTTATATGTGATGGAAATAACAGACAACCCAGGAATACATGAACCTGGTAATTGATCTAAACACATGGGTTACTTTTACAAGTCGATATTTTATCTCAGATTAGTAGTAAAAAATGTAACTAGTTCTACTCTTGTTTTAAAGTTTTCGTATGGAATTTTCAAGTGAAGCGTTTCTTAGTTTTCAGAATATTGCTGGGAGAATATTTCTTTGTAATGTATTGAAGCTTTTCAATAGATTTTTTGAAAATGTTCTGAGCAGTATAATATGAGATCTTGAAAAATTGTTGTAATAGTTCTAAGTAATTCTCCTCAATACTTTCAAAACTTTGTGCATTTTCTTGCTTATAAGCTGTGGAATCAGCTTAAATTATTAGAGTATAATAATCAGAGCATTATTTTATTGTATTTGTAAATATTTTAGCTAATCAAGAGGTTATTACATTAAAACCCCAGATATTTAGTGACTTATTTCATAATATGGTTTACTTTAGATATGGGAAGCCAGTGTCAGCTTCACTAGTGGGAATAGAAATCTAGAGTACTGTAGATGTGTTTTATACTGAAGTGCACAATGTGAAGCTTACGCTTTCAAACTACTGTTCTGTTGAAAAGCCTACGTCTTAATTTTGTATGTATATTTCCCTTGTTTAGGTGAACCAGAGTTTAAATATATTGGAAACATGCATGGAAACGAGGCTGTTGGAAGAGAGTCGCTACTTTTGCTTATTCAGTACTTATTAGAAACCTATGGGGTAGATGAACGTACTACCAGTCTTGTCAACAAAACAAGAATCCACATATTACCTACCATGAATCCTGATGGCTTTGAGCTTGCTCATGAAGGTAAGTAGGGTGATGTACTTATAAGATGCTCAAAAGCTCCTTGTTCTTTGTTTTATCTCAGCTTGAGTGTATTTCTTATGCATAGCAAAGACTTTTATCAGAATTGGCTATTTATTTTTCTTTTATAAGCTAATATGCTTTTTAATTTCAATAGGAGATTATTTTGGTGCTGTTGGACGTCCTAATAAGAACAAAATGGACTTAAATCGCAACTTTCCTGACCAATTCTTCACTAACAGAGTAAGTACAAAAGATATACATTATTATTCTTGTCTTAGATATAATTGAACCGTATGGTTCAAGGCTGAATGTAGAATGGGTTGGATATTTGAAGTGCAAACTTTTTTCCATTTTGGCCTCAAACTTTGTATCACCAGCATTTGTATTTAGATTTCCACAAATTAGCATTCATTCCCTATCATTTATTTTGCATGCCTTGCACTACTAGTGAGAGTTAATTTAAAAGCAAATAGACATTGATAGCTATAGAAGCCTCCGGGTCTAAACGAGCAGTGATGAGAGAAAATGTTTTTTGTTCAGATCTTATTGAATGCCTGCTAATTTCACCGGGAGTATACTAGATGTGGAGACTAGATGAGATTATAACAGGAAATTTTGTTGTGCCAGGGAGATAAAAAAAGTGAGAATTAGTAAGAGAGAAATTTTGTGAAAGAAATTATTCTTTCTTTTAGAAAAGATTGATTTATAAGTTCATTTAAAGAAGCGCATTATGTGAAATTTTATTCTTTGCCAGAACATGTTCAGAATAGAAAAGAAATTTAGATAAGACTGCTGGATTTTCATGTGATGTATGGTGTAGCTTGAAGTATCTCAGACCCATAATAAAAGCAAAATTAAAACCAGATGGGAATGTAGAACTAAGCGAGGTTGTCATAAGAGCACGTGAATTAGCAAAACAAAATAAATAAGTTTATTGGAAGACTTCGGAAAGAGTGGGAAAAGAAGAGAGAAGAGGATTGAATATCTGTTGAAGAGGAGTTAGAAGTTCTTAAGAAGTCTCTGATAAAATGTCCAAAGATTGTATATGGACTGGAGATAGTAGGAAGAGGACATGGACGATATGAATAGTGACTGAGAAGAGTAGAGAATAGTACTGAATTAGTGAGAGAAAAGAGAGAATTATATGTTAGTTACATAAAAATCATAGTCGTTATTAAAGTACAAGAAATTAAAGCAGGGAATTAGAATATTGAAAACTGGATAAAATAGCCGTTGAGAATTGTTCAGGGGATTAAGTTGTATTGGAAAAGAGGTAACTTAAGCTGTTAAGTATTGAAAATGGAGAGATAGTGAAGGAAGGTAATGGATTAGTAAAAACATTGGAGTGAGTGAGGCAGAGGTGGAGGAAGGATTTTTAAAAATTGTCATGTGGAAGAAAATGCAGTGGTTGAAGAAACATTTCTAATAGGAGCAAGAATGCTAAAAGTTTCTCTCTCTCTTTAATAGGAGCAAGAATGCTAAAAATTCTCTCTCTCTCTCTCTCTCTCTCTCTCTCTCTCTCTCTCTCTCTCTCTCTCTCTGTGATTACCTAATTGTGTTTACGGGAAAGAACCCAAAGCTCGTATCTTCCCGTCTCCTGATCGGTTCCATTTTATACTTAGTGATACTTATCATACCTGTCCTTAAAACTATGGATTGAGATAGCATTAACTACCTCCTCGCTTAGCGAATTCCAATTATCAACTACTCTTACACTGAAAAAGTATATCCTTACATCCTGCGAAGAAGTTTTCTTACGAAGCTTCAAACTATGACCTCTAGTTCTAGAGCCAGCCATATCAAAATATCGATCCCTATCCACTCTATCATAACCATGAAGGAATTTAAAGACTGTCACCATATCCCCCCTCACTCATCTAGCTTCGAGTGATGGTAAGTTTAATTCCCTCAGCCTCTCATCATAACTGAGATTGCGTATTTCTGGCACCAGTTTCGTGGCATGTCTTTGAACTTTTTCAAGCTTAGCTATGAGCTTTTTCAAGTGCGGATTCCAAAAGGGGGCTGCATATTCGAGTTTTGGCCTCACATAGGTTACATAAATATTTCTGAACATTTCCTTGTCCATGTGCCTGAAGGCTACCCTTACATTTGATAAGAATGCATATGCTGCCCTTACTATGCCATTTATATGTATTTCTGGAGACAAATCTGCCAGTATGTTTACTCCTAGATCTCTCTCATTTTCTGTCTCTTGAAGTTGTACTCCAGCCACCGAGTAGTCAAGCTTGGGCCTTCTTGCACTTGTACCCATTCTCATTACCTTACATTTTGAAGTATTGAATTTCATTAGCCACTTTTCTGACCACTCATGCAGATTATTTAGATCCTCCTGAAGTTCTCTACCATTGTTCTCGTTTTTTACTTTCTTCACAATCTTTGCATCATCTGCAAACATATTCATGAATGAATTTACAGACTCTGGTAGGTCATTTACATATACAAGGAACAAAAGTGGCCCTAAAACTGAACCCTGTGGAACTCCACTACTAACTCTTCTCCATTCAGACACTGAGTGTCTTACTCTAACCCTCTGTTCCCTTCCTTCTAAGTAAGTTTTTATCCATTCCAAAACATTTCCACCTATTCTAGCCATTGATTGCAGCTTCCTAATAAGTCTCCCATGTGGAACAGTGTCAAACGCTTTCTGGAAGTCTAGGAATATGCAATCTGCCCAGCCCTCTCTTTCCTGTAAGATTTGGCTTACCTCATCATAAAATTCTAATAAGTTTGTTACTGTTGATCTACCTTCTCTGAAGCCATGTTGCCTCACTGACAAAAAGTTGAAGGATTCCAAGTGAAGAGAGATATGTTTCCTTAGTAGGTGTGTGTGTGCTTCCCCACTTAACTCTACAGAACAAATGTAATATATATTATCATTATTATGCATGTTGTTTTTATTTATAGGCAAATGCTAAACAAGAACCAGAAACAAATGCTGTTATGATATGGTCCAAGGAATATCCTTTTGTTTTATCTGCAAATCTCCATGGTGGTTCATTGGTTGCAAATTATCCATTTGATGATCATCCTGAGGATAAAAGTGGCCAGTACAGTGCCTGCCCTGATGATGCCGTGTTTAAGAAATTGTCCAAAGCTTATTCATTTGTAAGTAGACATTTTTTTTTTTTTTTCTTCCTGCAGATTGAGGGGAGGGTTTGTTCTGTTAGATATATTTGTTGAGTAATGTAACTCAGTTTTGATAGAGATTTTGCTCTAAGATATAAAATTCTTGAAAAAAAATTATTTTGCTACAGTTGTTTTACTGTGTAAAGTTGCAATAATATGCTAAAACATAAATATGAGCAACTTATATGTAATCAATTAATATGCTAATTATGGAAGTACAAGTTGTGTATCAATTTCTGAAAAACTCAATACAGTATATTTATATATATATATATATATATATATATATATATATATATATATATATATATATATATATATATATATATATATATATATATATATATATATATATATATATATATATATATATACAGTGATCCTTCGCTCTATTGCGTTTCTTCCCTCGCGAATTCACTGTATCGCGATTTTTTTTTTTTTTTTTTTTTCCAAAAAAAAAATATTAAAATATTAAAAAATATAAAAATTTTCAGTATTTTAATTTTTTTATTGAAAAAAAAAAATTTAATTATTTAATTGATAAAAAAAATTTATATCCCAGCCTACGAATAATAAAATAGTAAGAAATAGTAAAAAAAAAAACATAAATTTGAACATGTAACTCTGCACCATAGAAAGTACGATACCGTTATCAGCGTTTCGGAAAACGAAAAGGGTCGCACCTACGTGAGCTAGCATATATTAAAATTTCCAG
>JAXCGZ010022697.1:62500-82500 GCA_037179515.1 Halocaridina rubra | reverse complement strand
CACACGTACCTTCGAAGCAGATCTCGGGATGAAAATTTGAACCTCTGTCACTACTACAGTTGTAAGAAAGGTTCCCTATGACTTCAGGGTACCAACAATGGCCATACGTTGGTAATTGAGGCTATACTTTGCCTCCCCTGCAACTGCAAGTGATTGCAATCTCTATTCAATGGGCACTAGGGACTTGTCTGAGCGGGCAACATCTAAAGACTTTTAGAACTTGCAGGTCGGGGCTGCCTAGGAATAGGGTGGTAATGGAAGGTATGTGTCTACACAACTAGATTATTATTCCAAGATACTTAGGGCTTAGCTGAGAAACTGCTCCATAGCATTACTCTACTATAAATGTCAAAAAGAACAATCATTAAATGCTGAGAAAAGCCACTAAAGAAACATTCTTATTAGCGGTGGCTACAGTAACATCAAGTATGAATTCAGATAAAAGATACAAATCATCAAGTTACTGCTGATTTCATTTCAAAAATAATAATTAGCAACAGGCCATTGAGAGATAGCAACGATATCAGTCAACATAATAACATTACTAATAATCATGATCTAAAAATAAGAATAATAAACAATAAAAATAAATATACTAAATCAGAAATATCAATATATATACAATGGAGACTGGCATTCAGAAGTAAGAACAGAGTTCTATACTTATACTTCATAGCAATGCTCATTCTAACACAGTCTCTTTTAATATTTAAATTCCTGCTGTCATAATCAATGTATATATATAGAGCATAAGTGGCAACTCGCTGGCTCCACAATTTGTCAATGGGAGTTCTATCTATTCTCTAAACAGTTGCGACATGTGGCAAAAATATTTAGGCAAATGGCGGTACTACCGATATCTTATCAGTATTTATGCAATAACAGCATGCAACAATCTATTGACTGCAATGAAATGTAGGCACAATTATCGCCTAGCTTCGCTGGAAAAAAACACACAAAAAAACTCAAAGACAGCAACGTTCTTTTAGCATTGAACGGAGCCTCTGTCAGGCTCAGAGTCGAGTGAAAGGTAGGAGAGGGAGAGAGAGAGAGAGAGAGACTGGGCGACCGTGAAATACGTTGCGGTTTCCACTCACAAGTCAGCTGAGATGGGCCTCTGTCTTTTACTTGTACTGAAAATAAAAAATTGTCGCAGAGTATCTCTAATAATAAAATAAATAAACAAATGAACGTGAACAAACGTTAGCAATGACTATCGATAGAGTCTTACGTTTATTGTCAGAGGGCTATTCTTATTTCCTCATTAACAAAAACAAAAGCAACAAGAACTTAGTGTACAACTGCAGAACTGTCGAAGCATAAATCCATTCCTTTCTGTTTAATCCTGATAAGGACTTTACTGTAACGGCATACACATCCCCGTCTATAATGACAATTCTTTTCTTGCTATAAATCAGAGGGTCGAGTTGAAGCACACACACTCTGATGAAATTAAAGCAAAAGACCAAAATCATATGCGACAATATCTTTACTACGACCAACAAAAGCACAAATATATATATATATATTTTTTTTTTTTTTTTTTTTTTTTAAACCGACGTCTTATAATGACTTAAATATCATTGGTTTTAAATTTAGAACTCAGCGGATAATCTCTAATAATCTCAATTATCTTTAATTAGCTCGATTGTAATCTAAAATTCATGAAAATGATAGGGATCAACCATGGTTATCTCTAGATAATCTTTTCGGAATCCTTTAAGTAAGATTTTAAAGATTTCTTCAATACAAAAAGAACTGTAACAAAAACGGGTACCTATGAATATAAAAAGTCTATCTCTGTGTATGCAATAATAAAAACAAAAAGTATATTTCATTAGCAACAGTAAAGAATGCATTTTGCTTAAACTTCAAAATCTCGTACGGAGTTGTACATAAACAATTCAAACATAAAATATATATCTTCTTTTACTATCTCGAATTTGACTTATATCTGCTCTCTCAAATACGGGATACAGCTGTGTAACATTCTTGTTGTCATTTCGTGTCAGCTCTCACTCTTTCTTTATGACCAAGCCGAAATAATTTTGATAAAACATTATCATGGCTAAAACTCGCAAAGTTTTATTTTATCAATCTAACATATCTCTTCAGACAGATAATGTATATACTGCAGCTAGCAAAGAAAATAAAGAATCATTCATAGATTCACGTCCTTTATCACGTAACATCTATCTTGGAATCTCTCGGAAATCGAATAATAATCTCAATGGCGGAGTAGGGGACAAAACAAAAATAAAACAAACTTGGCATTTCAACCATATCTGGGCAGGTGGAGAATTACTTTCTCATCCATATCCGTCACTAGATATTGCAACAGCGCATCACCTCCCATAAATACACTCTGATATGGCATGCAGAAGGACCTGGCGGAGCAGGGGAACGATCCTCGCAGACTCCCCAATCATGCTTCCTAACGGTGCTTTCCGCGATTTCACCCCCTAGAGCAACCCCCCCATTATACCCCCAGTCATTCATACTCACTCGCTATCACATTCGCTATATCACTTTCAAGACAATCATCCCCTTTCTGTAAAATTCCCTTTTATTTACAACGTTGGTTTTCCTTTCCCTTATCTCTCTGAAGGAGAGTGACGGTGAAATCTCGGCTGAGCCGTGCGGTCACAGACTTCCTCACCAGTCCTAGGTCCCATTCTAACGAACAAACAAACATTCTACTCCCTTGAAGCTACGTTTGGGTGACACTGAAAAACCTTCCCTATTCTAGGACAGCACAAACTACTCTAATTTACTCTTACTTTCACCTGCATAGCGTGAAATTAAAAAAACTCATCTCTAACTAATATCACGAAATTTCTTATTCTTCAAAAAAACATGCCACACACGTATCGTAAGATTAATTTCCCATCATCATAACACAAAAAGAACGATCTGTCATTTATGTCTTTCTTTCGCTAAAACATTCCTCCCGCGGAGAAAAAAACAAAAAAAAAGAAAAAAAATTAAAAAACAGGCGCAATCTTAACACTCTTTCTTACGCTTTAAGAAATTTATATAAAAATGATTTTACACGTACTTTAAAATATCAAAGCTCAGTACAATTACTACATATTCATAATAACGAGGTTGGGAGATCGAATGGTCACTTCCACATTCCTTTCTCGAAAAACACACGTGTTCTAAGTAAAACCTTAAAAACAGATTCAAGTATATTACTCGCTATAATTCTTACACTTAAGAAATTAATATACTGTAATAGTGATTTCACGTGCGTTAAATTTGTCAATTAAAAAATCGATACATTCGCGTTCTTAAAATTCAATCTAAGCATTAATACAAATAAATGGAACGCACTTCCAACGAAATTTCTTTACATTACTCAAATTATAACAAAAATGGAGTTTATTACTGCTTATAGCTATTAGTACAAATTATCCATGTTAGTAATGGGTACAGAAATTCTACTTTTATCAACTTATTAAGCGCCACACCCCTTATAAGCGGGTTGGCTGAGTCAAAGCATAACTACAAGATAAAATGGCGGCGTCCACCGACCTCAATTTCTTTTACTAATTGTCCCATTACTCACTGGATACAGATCACAAGTACTTAGCTATTTTAAGGAGGTGGTCCTGAAGAACTTCATGGCAGAAGGCAAGGAAGGAGGGGGTTCTCCTTCTTCTCTTCGAGTAAAATCGACGAATCGCCGTCTTCTTGGTCGGATCCGGCAACTTAGACTTCTTGTAATGGGCATTTTCACTCAATGCTCCGGTCACACTTCGGCTTACTAAGAAATGTCTTAGGAATAGTTCCTTCAAAGTTTTATAATATTCTCTATTTGACCACTCGTCACTTCTCATCCGCAGACCCAAGTATTTCAGGAAGTCGGTCGCGGGAATTATGGACGGACATTCACGGTCTTTTACATTTGCGCCGTCGAGGTATAAAAGTGAATTTTTGACTCGAGGCGTCTTTACAACCAGGGCACGGGGTGGGGGCATGGCCTGCTGCGTTTCCTGTGTCACCACGGGGTTCGGAGCGGCCGGCTGTTCGTCGATGTTTGAGGCGTCGGTTTCACTGTCGGCGTCGACCAAGTTCCTTCTCGACGGAGAGGCGTCGGCAGGAGTTTGTAGGCGCCACACGTGCTCCTCCAGTTCGAGAATTCTCCGGTGTTTGGCCTCGTCACTCATTTCTTGAATTGGGAGATGTTGGATTTCTGCTTTTGCCATTCTTATTTTCTTTTCTTTGCACTGGTTTCTTCTGATATGAGAGTCTCTTTGTATGTTTTCCAGGCGTGATGATCCGTACTGCGCTGCCGCCAAGTTGTCGTATGAATTTTGGACTTCCATTTGAATTCACACTTTGTAAGATGACTGGGTTATCTCACCGTTTGTCACCACTGACGTATTGCTTTTCTTTGCTACGTTTTAATTACTATGTTATAATTATTAGTACCAGACGGGTACAAGGTAAGAATGGACAAGCAGTGATTCCTTTGCTTATATTTATTCTAGAGTACAACACAACTTCGACGCCTCAATGCCCCCACCCTATGACTATCACAATCTATGATCTATTCGTGCCCCGGGCAAAGTTCTAACTAACTGTCTCTGCCCTGGGTGGCTCTTGAAATACCCCCAGGGGCAGGGCGTGGCTTGACATCCAATTCTGCCAATGAAATCAAGGGATATCTAGTCCTGCCAATCAACGCCAGGTTCGAAGTGGAGTCCCACCTACTTCCGGGGAGGAGCTATTGGGCATCTCTCCAGGGCATGTACTTACGTACGGGCCACAGGTTTATGTTTCTTGTGGTTTAGGAAATGGCTAACTTCCTGGCCTTTCCTGCCCTTCTCCAGGTTCCGGTCATATATCTCCTTGACACTTTCTACAAACATTGTAATAAAATATCTGTGCCCTCGACCAACCGTTACCCCTCAAGATTTGTTACAAGTTTCAGATTCTGGCTTCAGCATGACGGACTGGCTTCAGCATGACGGAAGTCATACGACAAAGTTAGCCATTTCCTAAACCACAAGAAACACAAACATTTGACCCGTACGTATGTACATGCCCTGGAGAGATACCCAATAGCCACGCTCTGACCTGAAACTTTTCCGTTCTATAGGCTTGTTGAAATAGCCCCTCCCCAAAATAGGAGGGACTCCACTTCGAACCTGGCGTTGATTTGCAGGACTGGATGTCACTTGAGTTCATTGGCAGGATTGGATGTCAAGCCATGCCCTGCCCCTGGGGTATTTCAAGAACCACCCAGGGCAGACACAGTTAGTTAGAACTTTGCCCGGGGCACGAATAGATCATAGATTGTGATAGTCATAGGGTGGTGGGCATTGAGGCGTCGAAGATGTTGTACTCTAGAATAAATTAACATAAAGGAACCACTGCTTGTCCATTCTTACCTTGCACCCTTCTGGTACTAATATTAACGTAGTGAAAAAGAATTCATCACGACAACTGGTGACACGTGGTGAAATAGTAATTAACTTTACGACAAACTGGTGACAAGCGGTGAGATAACCCAGTCATCTTACAAATTGGTGAATTCAGATGGAATAGTACCAAATTCAATACGTCAATATATATATATATATATATATATATATATATATATATATATATATATATATATATATATATATATATTTTTTTTTTTTTCCACCACCAGGATGGGCCAAAAAATGATAAAATAAAACGGCCTTTATCAGGCTGTAAAGAGAAACAGAGATGGAGAGTGTAATGACCTGTCAGATGTGAAGGGATTATAAAAGATATGTAATGAATATCCAGCTCTCTGCTGTGTTTTAATATACCTCTGCATTACTTTCATGATGTCTATTCCAATAATTCTCCTTAGATATTATTATTATTATTATTATCATCATTATTATTGGCAACAATAAGTTTCCTTTGATGATGATTGTGGAGATTATTATCATTATTATTATTATTAAGGGCTCATCATTGTTTGTACATCTGTTTGTTTATTTACCTTAATAACTGTGTACAGTGCCCCTCCCTAGTTGGCTGGGACAAAGAGAGGTGGAGGGTTGGGTAGAATAGAATGTTAGAGAGAGAGAGAGACATCTTTAATTAACTCTTGCTCATTCAACTAAAACTACATTATTTATTGTAAAAATAATGGTTTAATTACAAATTCGTAATAATAATGATAATAATAATAATAATCTCCAAAATCATCATCAAAGGAAAATTATTGTTAAAAATAATAATAATAATAATAATAATAAGATCTACTAAGGAGAAGTTTTGGAATAGACATCAAGAAAGTAATGCAGAGGTATATTAAAACCCAGCAGAAAGCTGGATATTCATTACGCATCTTTTATAATCCCTTCACATCTGACAGGTCATTACAAGGGTGATAATTAATAAAGTGTTAAAAATTCATGATCAAACCAGAACACGTAATGGGTAATGGATTTAAGCTTGATAAATTTAGGTCCAGAAGGGAAATTGGTGAAAATTGGCTTGGTAATACCATAGACTAGCGAATGCATGGAAGAGGATTCCTAGTAGGATAATAAAAATATATATATATATATATATATATATATATATATATATATATATATATATATATATATATATATATATATATATATATATATATATATATATATATATATATATATATATATATATATATATATATAATATATATATATATATATATATATATATATATATATATATATATATATATATATATATATATATATATATATATATATATATATATATATATATATATTATATATATATATATACATATATATATATATATAATGATGATGATGATCTTTTCTTATCGTAATCCTCTTTGTACTCGTGGAAGAAGTGTAAAAAAAAAAAAAAAAAAAATTTTAAGGTGTTCCTACTTCGCGGAAATTCACCTATCGCGGCCGGTCCCGGAACCGAACCTCCGCGATAAACGAGGGATTACTGTATGTATATATATATATATATATATATATATATATATATATATTATATATATATATATATATATATATATATATATATTTATAATATATGGTAGGAAAAAGCCCATTAAAGAAAACAACGAAAATATATTTGAAGTCGTTATTAACTTTGTGACCTTATCTGGCCACCTTCTTAAAGAAGGTGGCCAGATAAGGTCACAAAATTAAAAAGTACGTTAAATATATTTTCGTTGTTTTTTTAAAGGGCTTTTTCCCACTGTTTTGTATTGTATGTTAACAGTTCAGTGTTATTAATATATATGCATATATACAAACCCACGTGCACGCACACACACACACCTGCACACACATATATATTATATTATATATTATATATATAATATATATATATATATAATATTATATATATATAATATATATATATATATATTTTCCATATGTGACTCATTGTTTTCTTGAATCTCTCCAGGCTCATCCAAGAATGCACCTTGGGAAGCCGTGCAACTCACCTACCGTCCAGTTCCCTGATGGTATCACTAATGGTGCAAAGTGGTATAGTGTCTCTGGTGGAATGCAAGATTGGAATTATCTTCATACAAATTGTTTTGAAATTACTGTAGAAATTTCTTGCAACAAGTATCCAGTCAGTAGTGAGTTGCCTATATATTGGATGGAGAACAAACAGCCCCTTCTTGCCTATATGGAACAGGTACAGTCCACCAGTACCTTGACAGGTGTCATTTTTTTATTCGTTTTCATCTTTTATTCTATGAGAAAGATTAAACTAGAAATAGATATTATCTCCTCTTGCATTATTTGACTTATAGAGCAACAGCCAAATATTGTATAAATATTGTTTGAATATAAATTGATATTCTAATCATACTCATAAAGTGTTTTTTAATAATATAGCATGACTTATAAATTAGACAAAGATCCCTAATAAAATTCGCTTTCAGGTGTGTAAGGTTTCAACACATTTAATGTTGAGAGGTCTGAATGAGTTTGTGTATTAAATCACGTTGCCTTTCCATATATTTCAAGCAAAACTGATGTAATTGCAAAGCCAATGTCACTATAAGAATAAGGAAAATACTCATCAGTTCTACCTTGTATCTTGGCTGCATATCTAAAGAATTTTAATGGCAATAAATGATAACCATAGTATGTGTAATTTCAACTTTAATTTGCTAGATGATAACATTATAGGATTTGCCATTATATATCCTAATATTGCACTGAAAATTATGTTTGAAAACTCATTATCATGTTTCTTATAATAATGACACATTCCTATATACAGAAATAATATTAATTCTCAAGTTTGAGAGTATTTGTCTAAAATTAGAAAAGGGATGCAGATACATGCTTTCGATCATTATTATCATCATCGTTTTTATGCTAATTTTATACATCTGGAATAGGGATATAACTAAAATAGGGAGGTAGTTTGCCAAGTCTTGTAGATCTATAGGGTAAAGTCTGCTGACTGTAAGAGTGTGAGTGGTTTGAGGATTAATACAAGGATTTGTTAAGTTATTTTTGCCTTTTAATATTCTGTACAGATGGTTGAGATAATGAAACAATCAGAGAAAAGAGTATTGGGCCAAAGAGCTAGTTTGAAAAGAGAGGGAAATATGAGTAGTAGAGTTAGTAAATTGTTGTTCGCTAAGAAACATTGCATTTATGGTTTACTCAGAGACAAAAGTGTTGAGGTTGGTGGAGGAGTATTTGAGAAGTGAATTCTAAATGTCAATGTATAAAAGACTAAGGTGATGAGATGTAGTAGAGATGGTGTTTGTGAAACTTGGCATGAGAGTAAGCTGTCTGGCACTCAAGGAGGTTGATAGTTTTAAGATACGTAAAGGCAGATGAAAGGTAGGGATTAAAGTACACCTTTCAATGCCAGAAGGGATTAAGCTACAGTGGCAGTGAGTAAAGTATAGAAAGAATTAAGTTGCAGTTATATAATGGAATACTTGCTCAAACAGTATTTCATGGTAATGAGTGTTGACCTTGAAATGCTATGGAAAAATGAATTACCTTCGAAAGAATTCGTGAACTAGGACGATTGTTATTGTTATTATCATGAAAAGTATATTATTATTATTATTATTATTATTATTTTTATTAGGTCCACACTGGTGTCAAAGGCTTTATATTTGATGAAAATCAAAATCCAATTAGCAATGCCACCATCAGTGTTCAGGGCATCAACCACGATGTTATCTCAGCTGCTGAGGGAGACTACTGGAGATTACTTGTCCCTGGCACTTATGTCATAACAGTTTTTGCAGATGGGTAAGTATTTTTTGTCATCATTTATATTTTAGTTAATGTTATAGTAAACTCAGAATTTAATCATTTGCTGCTCATAATTATTTTGTACTTTTGAAAATCATTAGCACATATTGTATTGATTTCTGTTAGGATTGTATTTTTGTATGCTTATTCTGTGGTTTTGGGTGTTTTTTATAGATGTGCTTCATACAGTAAAGTAAGAGTCTCAGTTAATATCGTAATAACTAACCTAAAGTTTTGCATAATGGTCATTGCGAATAAAAATTATTTAGCTTAATGTCAGAACCTGTATTTATTAATGTTCTGCTAATGTGTTTTGTTTTATATATGACGTTTCTTTACGTATCAGATATGAACCAAACTCCCAAAAAATTGAAGTTCCCCACTTATGGGCTTCTGAAGTCAATTTTACCATGAAACTTGATGACTCAAGTACGTGGTCCCAGCGTGAAGATTTTGATATCGCTGAGAATCTGAGAAACAAGTATCTTACCAATTCAGAATTAAACAGTGCAATGGCTGACCTTGAAAATCAGTACAAGGAAGTTGCAGAATTTTTGGCCAATGACAATGACTGGAGCATGAAGATCCATGCCTTGAAAATAACAGATGATGTGAGTATATGCAGTTTTCTTATGAATAGTTACATTGGTCTTTGCTTTATACTCCGGATGGACTATTATTACATTTGATTTTTTCCACATGTATTGATGTTAGTGTCAATTGCTGAAGAATATATATATATATATATTTTTTTTTTTTTTCAGTATTTTCTTCTCTGTGATATGGTACTCTTATAATACTTGGTATATGCTATAGATGTGTTAAATTTCACACAGAGATACCATTCCACATAGGTGCTAGTATCCCAGTTTGAAACAATTTTTTGTATTAAATCATTGGAAGTCATTAATTAGTTTCGAATTTTAAACGTGACCTCTTACTACCTCAATTCCATTGTTAAAGTTGAGGTCATCCTTCAGTACCTTTGAAGCCATCCCCTACCACAACCTCACCAATAATATTTCTACACATACAGTCAGAATAGCACAAGAAGCTGACTGGCCAATGACTTTCAAGCATGTTTAATTTGCTGATCAGTCTCTAAGCATCAGAAACTTTACAGCTGGAGTCCCTCAAGGAATTGCCTTATCACCCACGCTCTTAAAGCCATGAACACATGATCTACCCTCCCCCAAGTACGCAGCTCAGATGACATAGCACTTACAAGTACACATCAAAATGCAAACACAGCCTCATTCTTCCTCCAGCTCTACCTCAACTTATTACACGACTGGTTCACCACAAACATACTTCTCACAAACTGGACAGCAAAACATTGTTACATCCCACACCTCACCATAAACAATATTCTTTAAAAATATTGCACTAGCTATAATTTTAATGAAACATGCGTTACATTAGTGTCATTTAAACATGTCACAAATATCAAAAACTAACTGACACCAAGACTGAATCCCTTTAGGTTACTTGCTACAACTTTCGGAAGCATTAATGAAACTACTACAACTGTATGCAAATGATGTATGTGCTTAGTGATATATGCAAGCCCCGCATAGGTTTCTAACTCACTTAAACACATCAAAACACCTTACAGGCTATACAAAACAGTACCCTAAAAGTAGTCACAGGCTGCAGAGTTACTACACCTAGAGACCAAGTACAACAAGAAAGTAAAGTCCTCAAAGCAAAGACCACATTGACATGAAAGTCGGATCTTTGCTGCAGCCTCCACAAAGCAACTCCACCTACTGCTTTACTTACCAGTACACCGACACACACCAAGGAACAAAAAAATCCCTTGCATGGCATGCATAATTCATCAATGAGCATACTTATTGTTTATATACTGTTGTAGTGGTTTTTTTGTTGTGTCCGAATGTTGTACAGTATTGGCAAATGACTTGAGGGAATTAAGTCTGGCTGTCAGTTTGTTTTTGAGGTTTGTGACATGTTTAATTAACATTGATATATCATATAACAGGGATTTAAGGTATGTATGTATATCTTAAGGGCATGTTGTTTATGTTGATGCATGGAACTGACTCTTCTGCAAGGAGAGTAACTGTGTATTTGGCTGGGTCTAATTTAAGTATGTTTGTCACCAATGTTGTATTGGTTTGGGGGTTTGACTGTGGATGCAAGTTAGAAGGTGAAGACTTATGGTCTGGGGATGAAATACAGTCTGAGAAATTTTCCAGTCAAATTGCTTTACAGTTAGAGAAAATTATTTTTGACTCGTATTGACTTATAGAAATGATAAATAATGAGGAATTAGAAATTAGGATTTATAAGACCAGTGTATAGGGTCTGGGATAACAATAGTTCTATTCTGGGAGGTGGTGGGATGGGGTAAGTTTTGCTAAATTTTATAATAGAACCTTAATACTTTAGGAGAGAGATATACAAAGGGTAAAATAAAATGGTGTGATGTTATTTAGTTTGAATTACAATAAACTAATTTGAAGTAAATTAGAGAATAAAGCCAAGTCCCAGCTAACTTGTCTGAATAAAGCAGAGTAACGTCATACTTGACCGTAAACAGTTGCCAGTGATGAACTTATTTTTGGTAATGATTTAATTTCTGACGCGCTAAAGTATGAGTGTGCTTATTATTATTGTTATTAATATAATTAATTGTGTTATTATCTCATAGTCTGCAAAGAACGCTGACAATCGTTTGAGAGTCGTTGTGTTTGGTGGTTTGTATGGTGCGCAACCAGTTGGACGTGAATTAATTCTCCGTTTGGGCCGACACTTGGGCGCTGGCTGGGCTAAGAAAGATCCCAAAATTAAATCACTATTAGAAACAACTTCCATATATCTTGTGCCAGCTGTTGATGTGCAAGGTTTTGAAAAATCTGTTCCTGGTAAGTATTTGGCCTCTATTGAAATATAAATTAATAATTCATGTAAGTTATAAGTACTGTATCTGAAACTTTTCATATCAAGATCAGATGCTACAAAACAAAAACTGTAACTCTCGTAGAGATAACTTTCAATTTCCATATCTATCAGTTTTGTATGAAAAATTTTCCTTTCAGGAATGTGTGGATATAGTGACGTGAGTGAAATTCAGAAGGAAGTGGGAGGATTATTCTCTTCTGAAATCAGTGATCTCTATGCCCAAGCAACTGTAACTATGCTTGAGCAGATCCAACCCCATGTTGCCATCTCGTTAGAATCAGGGGGATTGTTTATGAGGTATGTATCCTATGGCAATATTTTATTTAGCTGATAATTAGTGTCATAAACAAACTACATCGAATGAGAGTGCAGCATTTTTTTATTATTTTATTTATATACATTATAGATTTATAAAAGTAAATGCACTTTTTGTTACTGTTTTATTTTCATTCATTTCCATTTTTTTTAATGGCCATCCTTCAGGCCTTTTGATAAGGAAAGAAATATACGTATATCAGGGGAAAGAACTGTCGCCTTAAATTTTTAACAGTTATTTTTTCTTTTACTTCAGATTTCCATGGGACGATCCCTCTGCCAGTCCTCCAACCACACCAGATGAATCCAGCTTCCAGTTCTTAACTGAGACTTATGCTAGAATACATCCCACAATGCTAAAGGTAGGAATTTGTATATACACTAAATACTTTATTTTGTTTAATTTTTCTTTGATTTTTTTAAGATTGCCAAGTACTCAGTAATTATTGATATTGTTTTTTGAGAATTTTGCAGCAATTATTATTATTTTTATTAATATATATATATATATATATATATATATATATATATATATATATATATATATATATATATATATATATATATATATATATATATATATATATATATATATATATATATATATATATATATTTTTTTTTTTTTTTTTTTTTTTTTTTTTTTTTCATCTCACACACACACACACACACACACTATATACAGAGGAGCTTTGACTCTCCTTTCTTGGAGAGATGCCATCTTGAACTTAAGGCAAAACATTTGTAAATCTGCAAATTTTGCACATACTGTATACTGAAAACGCACTACAGTTAATCATGAACTTACTACCTGTGCAACTTATGATTGTTCGACTGTTTAACCATGACCTTAACCTCCAAATTCTCATACATTTACTAAATGTTTGGACACTATTCTTCTTTTATCTCCTATCCATTGAGTTAGCTCTTTGAGGGAAAATACGTAATACAGTAATAATTATAGTCATAATATTAATAATATAATAATAATGATGACAGTAATACTGTGAGGATGATAATAATAATAATAGTTATAATAATAATAATATTTAACAAAACAAATTGCTTTCACATTTAAGTATTCTATATACCATATACTTGTATGAACAAAATGATAGTTTCTTGCAGTTTGCTTGGCAAATCTAAATGTTACAAATTTTATATGTTATTTATTTAATTAATGATATTGTTTTTTGACAAAGCATAAGTTGAGATAATGAAAGTTGATGCAGGTTAATTCGGGGATTTATTGCACAATTATTGAATCTGCTAACACACTTTTAAGTATGTCAATAGAATTAAATGCATCGAGTTTTCGGAAACTTTATATCTGTAGCTGTTTATGCCAGATTTTATATGGAGACATATTGTTTGTACACAAGATTAGGAAGAATCACCGTGGGCAATGATCCCAAGCTGTATTAAGATTGAAATATTGATTGAGGTATTATATGTGCTATGTAGGTACATTGTTTACCTCCTAAAATGTAGAATGAAGCATTGTTGCTATAAAAGTAGCTGCTGTCTATAAATCTACTTTGGTTTCTTTCACAGAAAAATACATGTGCTACTTACAACAAAGCCTCCCCAACTGGAATTCTTCATGGCCAGGCGATTGGTGTATACAAGAACTCGCTCCTTGATTATACTTACAAAAATCTTCATAATACTCTTATGGTAAGTTTTGTGTAGTATTTAATGAATATCACTAATGGTGAGGGTGTAAGAATTCTGTCCTTTTATTTCCTGTTAGGAGATGACAATAGAAAACACACATGCATGCTCTAGCTCACACTCTAGTGGTGGGGGAGAAAGCATTCCACCTCTGCATTCCTTGTGTCACACAGTTCTACTGAAATGGTGAAGTGATGGCTGGCAGTTATCTCTGTTTCATATAGTTTTCCGGCTGTGAGGAGTGAAAAATGGAAATAGGATTGATTGGAATAGAAGTACAGTATATCTCACTGCCCCCGAGTCGCAGGTATGACTTTGTGCTTCGTGGTATGGTTGTAAAGCAAAGTCAGACTGGGAGAAGTTTAATGACAAGCAGCTTGGTGTCTTGGTACCAGTGAGACTTTTTTTTTTTTTAGGAAAGAGAGAGAATTTCTTGGGAGAAAGTTAAGTGTAGATTCTTAGGTATAAACAAAGCAAGATGAGTAATTGAGGCCTGGCAATGCTGTTTATGAGAAGAGTGATGGAGACGAAGTTAAAAGAATTAAAGAGATGATTAATGTGTGTGAAAGTAAGAGTAAGCAAATAATGATTGGTAGATATAAGTACCTATGGGTAGTGAAAACATCTCTAAAGAAAGGGAACAATAAAGCTCATTAAATGCTTAGTCACTTTTAAAAGAAGAAAAAAAGAAAATGGTCTATGAAGATCTAAATGCAGAGGTGGGTGTTATAGAGACTGAAGGTATATGTGGAAATTTTGATGTGGCAGGAAGAGCTATAGATAGGGATTAATTACTACTAACTATATGTGCTGAATGAAATTAATAATTACCTTTGCCCAAGTGCGATAAGAGACCATACTTCCATGTTTTGCTATATGATGGTGGATAAAGAAATATAGAATAGGATGGTGCATCTTTCGTTATTTTTGTCTCATTTCAATGGGTGTTTAGATTTAATGTGTCTTGGGATGGTAAAATTGTTCACATAATTTTCAGATCGCAGCACATGTGAGTTGTTGCAACTACCCTCCAGGACGGACCTTAAAAACCCTGTGGCGAGAAAACAAAGAAGCTTTAGTGACATTCCTACAAGCAGCCCATCAAGGTAATATTGCAAGAATACATACTGCCACTCATACTAATTCTTCTATTATTGAGGTGGAGAGTGGTTTGAATTCACAAACCATTCCTCTGTTGTTTTTAAGTAAAAATGTGTCAGCTTCATCTAGTGCCAACAATACTCTGTTTGTTAAAGATAATGCTAGTAGTAACAGTGATCAGAATAATGTGCACATTGAAATGCCAGTTACACCCATAGCAAACATAAAAGATGAAAATCTTCCAGTTGTTAATTATGTTCCTATACCCCTAAACTTCTTACCAGCTAAATCCAATCATTCTAAAGTAACAGAAATGGAAACAGAACAGATGACTGAGAATTCAGACAGAAATTTCGTTCCTATTCCATTGTCTTTCATAAATACTGCTCAGTCCCAAGATAACGATCGTATTGATCAAATTGCACAATCCATTACCGGAATCACAAGTAACAAGGTAAATCCAGCCATAGTTATACCTTTAGATATTCTCTCACTTATACTGCATTCAAAGAAAGAAGATTCCAGTAACGATGGTAATGCTATGCTGATTTCTTAAAATATCTTTGTTAATATCAGATTGTCATTGCAATACCAGTATAACCTCTAGAATCACCATGAGAAGGAATTCATATCAGACCTCTTTATAGCAAACTTTTAAATTGCACTGGAATTAAAACTACAACTAATATCAAAGATATTCAGAGAACTGGGACCCACTCTATGGACATTCTTTTCCCCCTTCCATTCATTCCCAGAAAGTGTGTATCTCCCACAGAAGGTACTGACTCACAGAATTATTTATTTAAAACCATATATCACAGTACTCTCTCAGAGTCCCTTCTGATATTATATCCTGATCTCTCCAATATAGGACTCAAAAACATGTGAAAGCTTGAAACGTTATCCAAAGTAATGGAGATCTGTAATCATTTATTCTTTTTAAATTTGTTGTTATATTTATTGCCATTCATTGTATTAAATGCATTGCATCTCATTGTTTTACCTGTATGTGTATTGAGTTAATTTCCCATTTATTGTTATCTCCTTTTATATTTAACATCTCATTACTATCAATACTGCCTTTATTGTTGTAAGTATATATTGTGCTTGACTAATTATTTATTTCCCTTAAGTATGCCTGCATATGATCCAAGCTTACATTTCCATGGCTTCAAGCTTGCATGCCTGTTATAATATAGCTGCTTTATGCATTTATTTTCTTCTGCTGCTATTTGAGCATGTTGCATCGGAGTGAATGAACTTTATAGTTCTGTGTTGGAATTTTTTATTTTTCAAAAACTACTTTACCTTGCCATGATCAGTATCCTTATCTCAAAGTGATGCTTGTTGACCAACAAAGGAATTTATTCTCTAAAGAAATAAGCAGTATTTCTTAAAATAACCTGAAGTTTCTGTATGCAGTATATTTATATTTTTTATGAGCAAATATATATATATATATATATATATATATATATATATATATATATATATATATATATATATATATATATATATATATATATATATATATATATATATATATATATATATCATATTGGAACCTTGGTTCTCGAACTTACTTTGCTCCTACAGGCTTTTGAAAAATCGAATTTATAAAAAACCGAAACCGTTTTTCCTATAAGAATTAATATAATGATTCAATCTATTCTTATACCATAGATAATTGCTTTTGAATTTTATATCAGTATTTCATCTATAAATTCACATACATAAGCAATGAAAATTATTACTCTATATAGATAATACATTATATAGATAAAAATTTAACTTCACTTTACCTCTGAAGAGAAGATTAGATGTCATAAGTGGAAGGTGGTTAGGAAGGGGGGAGGGTAAGATGATATTGTTTGAAAGGTGAGTTCCCTTCCATAAAAACGCTAAGTAAATATCCATCTATGGTTTTTCTTTTTCTCTTTTATGTGTACTCCGCTTAAGATTCATTGGGCTGAGCCTCTGTCTCACTGAAGCCCTGTCAAGTGAGAATTATCTTTGCCTACATTTTCGTGTTTAAAAAGTGAGACATGGTAGTGTCACTGAAATGATTTATGCTGCGGTTGTTGTAGCTTTGTCAGGGTGATATATTTCCACAATGTGTTTCAGTCTCGTCCCATTTTGTGTACATGTCATTATTCAAAGAACCAGGAACATTATCTCTTCCCTCCTCATCCTCTGAAGACATTTCCTCCACCATTGCCGTTTGCTGCTCCTTTAGAATATGTTTCATATCTTTTCCGGTGAGCTCATTCTTGTTATCCTCCACTAACTTTTCCACATCAACTTCCAATCCCATGCTTTTGCTCTGATATATAATATCATTGAAAACAGCACCATCCTCAACCTGGAAGCCCTCAAAGTTTTTGTCTGTTACACAGACATTTTGTGTACATGTCATTATTCAAAGAACCAGGAACATTATCCCTTCCCTCCTCATCCTCTGAAGACATTTCCTCCACCATTGCCGTTTGCTGCTCCTTTAGAAGATGTTTCATATCTTTTCCGGTGAGCTCATTCTTGTTATCCTCCACTAACTTTTCCACATCAACTTCAAAGCCCATGCTTTTGCTCTGATATATAATATCATTGAAAACAGCACCTGCCTCAACCTGGAAGCCCTCAAAGTTTTTGTCTGTTACACAGTCTGGCCACCGTTTCTTTCAAGCCAAGTTCAGGGTCTTGCAAATCGCTTTTCTTCAGTCTTTGTCAGTGAGATCTATGAAAAGTAGGATATGGAAATGATGTTTCTAGAATTCTCTGAGTGTTAAATCTGTGTCAGAGATATCATCAAAACACTTTAAAACAGTGCTTTGGCATAGAGTTTCTTAAAGTTCGATATTATCTGCTGGTCCATGGGCAGGATTAGAGGAGTTGTGATAGAGGGGCAGGAATTTTGCTGTGATAGAATCTAACTCCCGCGCTAACTCATCCCTCAAGCCTGGAGGGTGAGCAAGTGCATTGTCCCTCGCAGAATGGCACTTCCATGGCAAATTAATATCTATAGGTATTTTTTCACACTTGGGGCAAATACTTCGTTGATCTTCTCATTGAAATATTGCCTGGTTAACCCAAGCTTTAGAATTAGACCTTCACATAAGAGACCATATAATTTTCATCCCGTTATTCTTCCTGAACACCTCCGGATTCCTAAAGTGGTACATAAGCAATGGCTTGTTCTTGAAATGCCCACTTGCGTTTTCAGCCTGTTCTTCATTAGCTTGTGTACTGGCAGTGCTTTTTTTCTTTAGTGATTTTTGGTCCACTTTGTCTTTTTTTTTTTTTTTTTTTTTTTTCCAAAAATGAGCCTATTTCATCACAATTGAACACTTGATATGGAAGAAAACCCACAGCCTTTAATATAATGTTACTAAATTGTAGGGCAAACTTTTCAGTATCTGCTTGGTTTGAATTCGCAGCTTCCCCATGCTTAACCACACTATGTATGCCATTTCTCCTTTGAAAGTTCTCGAACACATCATTGTCAGTATTTGTACCAGGTTTTCTCTTTACCAGATCTTCATGTAATCACCTTGCTTTTTCATAAATCAGCCTTAGAAAGACTGTTACTAGTTTACTGTGTTTCGTTTATCCAAATCATTACTAGCTTTTTCCACTTTTCTCTGTGATATTTGTATAGTAATAACTTTTACTCCTTTTACAATATCATCTCCCTTGTTCACTTCTTTATTTTTTACAAGAGTACTGATTGTTGATGTTGCAGTACAAAATTGCTTGGCAGATCCGAGACATGATTTGCCAGCTCCATGTGTGGCCTTGATTTCTTTTCTTCAACACTTTCATGGTTCAAACTACTTTTCTTTTCACTTTGCAGTTATTACATACCCTTTGGCCCCATAATGGCTTAATTCATAATAATAATTAAAAAAAAAAAAAAAGCAACAAAGCACAACTGTCATTTCGAGGGATCTACACTGAGCGGTGGCATATGTAAAAATGGGCAAACAATCATCGAAATAGCTGGCATACAGTATTACTTTTATGGTCTTCAGATCTATGAGAGATTGTTTCTTGAGTATCAGTTTATCATAAACTAGGTTTGTTTTCTAGTTTGCACTATTGCATCAGTTACTTTGACTCTTGATATTCTTTGTCTTGTTTCACACTGGTTTTCGTAGAATACAGTCCTTTACATATATATTTTTTATATTTTCATTATGCTTATTTAGGCGGCATTATTACAGTATTTCTTGTTCAACAGCATTTCCTATCACACATTCCGTCAGTAGTAGTTACCAGAAGTATAAAAAGTATCAGGAAGTACATATATAGTCTCTCTCTCTCTCTCTCTCTCTCTCTCTCTCTCTCTCTCTCTCTCTCTCTCTCTCTCTCTCTCTCTCTCTCTCTCTTTCTCTCTCTCTCTCTCTCTCTCTCTCTCTCTCTCTCTCTCTCTCTCTCTCTCTCTCTCTCTCTCTCTCTCTCTCTCTCTCTCTCTCTCTCTCTCTCTCTTTTTTTTTACTAGATTGTTATTGCTATTGTATGCAGATCATAATTATTTCTAGAAGCTTTAAACTTAGTACTTGCAGTAATTGAATTTTTAAATTCCGTTTTCTCTTTTGGGATTTAGCTTGCAATTGAAGTTTTTTAATGTACAACATTATTAATGGTAATGAATATACTTTGTTTTTTATAAGCTACGATTCTCTTCATCTTTTTCTTATATATGCTAACTTTCTACATT
>JAXCGZ010022697.1:40000-57500 GCA_037179515.1 Halocaridina rubra | reverse complement strand
TTTCGTTCATCCTCAAGCTTTAAAGGTTTTGTTACCTAAAGTACTGTTCAATTATTTTAGGAACGGATTAAGTTTGTGGGTTGGGGACACTACTGTATATAATATATATATATATATATATATATATATATATATATATATATATATATATATATATATATATATATATATATATATATATATATATAATTATATAATTATATATATATATATACTAAATTTTTTTTTTTTTTTTTATTAAGATTATTGTGACACCAGGATGGGCCAAAAAATAATAAAATAAAACAGCCTTTATCAGGCTGTAAAGAGAAACAGAGATGGAGAGTGTAATGACCTGTCAGATGTGAAGGGATTATAAAAGATGTGTAATGAATATCCAGCTCTCTGCTGGGTTTTAATATACCTCTGCATTACTTTCATGATGTCTATTCCAATAATTCTCCTTAGATCTAATTATTATTATTATTATTATTATTGGCAACAATAATTTTCCTTTGATGATGATTGTGGAGATTATTATTTATTATTAAGGGCTCATCATTGTTTGTACATCTGTTGGTTTATTTACTTTAATAACTGTGTACAGTGCCCCTCCCTAGTTGGCTGGGACAAAGAGAGGTGGGGGGTTGGGTAGAATAGAATGTTGGAGAAGAGAGAGAGAGAGACATCTTTAATTAACTCTTGTTCATTCAACCAAAACTACATTATTTATTGTAAAAATAATGGTTTAATTACAAATTCGTAATAATAATGATATTAATAATATTAATAACAATAATCTCCACAATCATCATCAAAGGAAAATTATTGTTTAAAATAATAATAGTAATAATAATAATAATAAGATCTAAGGAGAATTTTTGGAATAGACATCATGAAAGTAATACAGAGGTATATTAAAACCCAGCATAGAGCTGGATATTCATTACATATCTTTTATAATCCCTTCACATCTGTCAGGTCATTACACTCTCCATCTCTGTTTCTCTTTACAGCCTGATAAAGGCTGTTTTATTTAATCATTTTTGGGTCGTCCTGGTGTCATAATCATCTTAATTTATTTATTTATTTTTATTTTTACTTTTTTTAATTGTTTATTATTATTATTATTTTATTTATTTTTTTAAGGTGTTCCTTCCTACTTCGCGGAAATTCACCTATCGCGGGCGATAAACGAGGGATTACTGTATGTATATATACTCACCTCTTAGAACAATGCGAGGATAGGTCCTCAGAAGTTACGTATAATGTAAAATTCGCGTAATGTAACCAGTCATTTTCATAAGAAACAATGATAATAGACATAGAGACGTTCCACAACCGTACACAAACACACTATCCCAAAGATATAAGATAAGTAAAACATTTTATAAGTACATAACAAAGCAGAAAGACCTGTAGTTATTTATATTAACATACAAATATTGTACAGTATAAAAGATATACAGATTTACTGTACAGTAAACAAATTAACACACACTATTATACTGTGGGCAACAGGCATACACTGGGACGTGCGTAGTGGAGGTGAGCACGTAACTAAAGCGAAGAGAGAAGAGGAGGAGGATGCGGGAGAACGAACCTCTATCTGCAAACATAAACAAAGATAAAATGAAAATATAAAATAACCAAGGAAAGAATAAAAAACTAAAACAAAAAATCTCTTTATGTAATGCCTAAATGTAAAGTACACTCTACTCACTCTATATATATGTAATGCCAAAATGTAAAGTACATTCTACTCACTCTATATACGGTAAGCAACAGGCATGGGACGAACGTGGTGGCGGTGAGTACTTGTACTCTCACCACGCTCATAACGGGCCAACACTTGAAGTTTTACTTCAAGGTTTATTACCTTTCTCACTCTTTTGGGATTAGAAGCACTTCCACAGTCTTTTCTGGGTGTTTACTGGCCATGATAGATATGTATATAAAAATTTGCAGGAAACAAACCTTACCACAAAAACAGTTAGAAAAAGCAATATATACGCACAGTATGCTGGTTAAAGAGACACTGAAGCACATGACAGCGTGGTGGAAAAGTGCCTCCAAGGCAGTCGCTTATTTACTAAAATAAACTTCTTCTTTTTTTCTTTTTTTCTTTTTTTTAACACCAGGATGGGCAAAAAAAAGATAAGAATAAAATAAATCTACCCTCATCAAGCCTGGGCACGAAACGAGAAACAGAGATGGGGAATGTTGTGACGTGTCAGATGTGAAGGGATAATAAGACATGTGTAACGAATATCCAAGATATTCGGTGTAGATGTAGGCATAGAAAGAGAACCGTAACTGAAGGAAGACTTAACATCGAACTGTCCAGGACAATCTTATTTAAGTCCACAATACCCTTCAGCTGTAGTACTGCAACGGGCGGTTGATGCTTGCGTATTTTATATTTTTTTACTATTATTTTTTGTAGGTGTTATTCCAATTTCGCGTATTATAGAAACACGTAAAAATCGAGTAATATATATATATATATATATATATATATATATATATATATATATATATATATATATATATATATATATATATATATATATATATGTTATCTGAAAAGCCTTTGATATTAAGCACGAACCTCTTAAGTGGATTTTTCATAAACATTGGATAGTATAAATTATTTATGTTAGGTGCATTTACATATGGCAGCATAATTACATTTTAATCTTATCAAAATGATTGATATGACCTCGACCACCATTGAATGCAGCTCAAATAAGTTTATCAAGGCATTATTGGTCAACCTTCATAACTTTCCAGTGTTTTTAAATTGAGGAACATTTATTTATCTCTAATCCCATTATGATTACATCTATTGTGTGGACTGTTAATAAAGAGGTGTCCAGTGAAAGTCCAGGAAGCAAAACTTATATGATGCCACTCAGTATCTTAGTATCATAGCTGGAGTGTATGGACTTGGGTAGGAGATGAGGGTGCCAAGTGAGTGAAAACAGATTACAGTGATCAGAGGATCTCAGCTATATTCCTAAATCAAGGGACTTTGATGTGAATAACAGATCAGTTGACTTTCCTGCATTGTCTTGAAAATCAGGAGCACTTGTAGAATATATATCTATTGCTGACATATGATATTCCATCTAACACAGTAGTAATATACATTCATACCAATTTACTAAAATTGTGCCCAAGACGTTTTAGTGAGAGGACATGGCCTCTCCACTCAGTGATAAGGATGTAGATATAACTCATGAAGCTCGCTATGTCTTTTATTGCATTAGAAGTTGAAGTGTCGGATCAGTAAAAATGAAAAGAAAAAAAAAGCTTAAAGATTGAGCAATGAAGAAAATTAGTTTTATGATTGCCTATGTAAAAGACTGAACTTTGAATATAGAGACTGATTAAATTCCATGAGAATGGATGAAAGCATCTAAATGAATTTACTACATGTGATGTTTTTATATGTATTGAAAAAGTAATTTGCCTACTCACTGTCATACCACAGGTGGTTTATGTGAAAATTTGAACATCTCAGCTCTTATTTCTCCTCAGGCAGTTCGTCAGTACTGTAATTGATTGGCTACAGTATTGTATACCTTTAATTTTTCTACTTACGCATCGTAGCCCTCTTTTCTGCGTCTTTTATCACTTCATACTCTGTTTTGTGTGTTTCATAAACTAGGATCTTGCCTATAAGTAATCATCATGTTCCTTAAACAAATTTTTCTATAAAACTTAAGCAATTTTTATCATAATGTCATAGACTTCAAGACTTTTTTTTTGTTTTGTTTTTCTCACTGGGATAGGGAAAAAAAACTACCCTCAATGGGCCCGGATACCAAGAATTCATTGAGATGAAGAAAAAGTAGTAGCTTAAGAACAAGGCAGAATTAAGGGCTTGGTAAACAGTAGGAAAAGAATAAGTTGAATGAATAGTCAGAAGTAATGTCGACCAAGATGACAATATATCAGCTTTTTGAGAGAAGAAAGGTCATTAGAGTTAGGGAAGACGAAGAAGGAGAGTTCCAGAGTCTGGAGGTAAAAGGAAAGAAGCAGTCACTGCACCAACCAGTCTGTGAGCTACAATTCTCCACACAGTACCTGTGTGATGAGGCCGCTTCGCGTGTGTTACACGGCCTTGGCAGTGGGGGAGGGATGCAACTTGCCAACTTACCTGAGCAACAATGGAAGTAATACTTATAGAAAAGAGAAAAAGATGATACCTTCCAGAGAGAAAGATAATCCAGATTAAAAGTGAAAATGGGGTCGGTAATGAATCTAATGACATTTGATATCAACCCTATCAAGGAGATAAGTATTAGATAAAGCAGCCCAGATGTGAGAGCATTATTCAAATCAGGGACAGATAAGACCTATATACCGGTAGTTTTTAGTAACTGAGAAGAAGGAAATAATGACGAAAACTAAACAATTCCCAATTTTTTAGATGTAGTTTTAGAAATTTTAATTATGTGACTCCTCCAGGACAAGTAGGAGGCTATCTGAATTCTTAATATATTAATAGATTTATGAGGATAAGTCTCGTTGTTTTCGGAGACAATAGGTTTGTCAAGAGACGAAGAAGGTTAGGAAATATCCAGAAACTGTGATTTGGAGGCATTAAATTGGCTATATTGGGTGAACCACTCATATACCTCTGTAAATCTGAGTTAAAAGTTGAAGGAAAACTTATATGAACTGATTTCGAGCAGCAGATGAAGGTATAATGCATGTAGCATTATGATACTTAAAGATGACTTCACAGAAATGTGGTCTGAGAAGTGTCTCTACTTATGCTATCCTGACTGCAGGAGACTACTAATTACCATTTTCCAGGTGAGTAAATCATCATTACTTTAATTTCTTATTGCTGTCCATGAGAGTAAGTCTCACAGCCATACTTATGCTCCTTTAGCATGCTGAAATGGTGTGAATGCGCTCTTAAGAGTTCCAGTATGCTATTTACATTTATTACCACAAACTGTGTGTTAGAATTGTGCTCTTGACAGAGGTCTTGTTTATATTACAGGTGTTGCTGGCCAAGTCCTAGATGGGCATGGACAGGAGTTACCTGCATCAGTAGTAACAATTGATGGTACACCCATATCCTTAGGTGCTCATGCAACTTTCAGGAAGCTTCTACCAGTTGGCACTCACTCCTTACAGGTAATGTTCCTGGCTTTAGTTACAGGAATTTTATTTATTCCCTGATATTTTTATTTTTTTATTTTTTTATTCAGTGACTTTTTAATTTATTTTATACCTCGGATTAGGTGTGTAAAATATTGCACTCAAAAGCTTTACTTGACATAGAAGACATTAAAAATGGTTAAGAGAGCAGAGGACTGTTTTCTTTACCCCTGTCTTAACATAGTTGGTTGCATTTAAGCTAATAGAATATATGAGGCTAGGAAAGAGAAAGATGATGATGAACCTTTTTCTACAGGTGTTGTTACAGGTTTGGTCACCTTGCTAGCTTAGTCAGGGTATGAGGGCATTCAGTAAAGAGACTGAAAGAAATTTACGTAATATGTTTTTTACTTTAATACAAATGTATTGAAACAGGCCTAGACTTGACTGTTTCTTCATGATTAAACACAGGAAGAAAGTGGATCTGATATATTTTATTACTTACATTTATCTCATTGTAATAGGTTAGGACTATTTAATATTCCTGGCAGGATGATGAATATGCCATAAATAAACAATTTAAATCCTTCTATTCTTTTTTGCTTAGAGCATTTCCTAAGGAAACCGATACAGCAGAACTGGTATATTTACTCGTAATTGACACTTGAGTTTATGAGATCCTGCTTCAGCATTGCCTCACACATCTGATGGTGAATTCAGACTTTATATATATGGGATGATTAATATAGGCTCACTAGAGATCCTAACATACTTGATAATACAGATTAGGGTAATGAATAAAAAATCACTACTTAATCTAGTATGCACATATATGAAATTGGATTTCAGTCACATAGAATATGGGCCATCAGTTTGGAGAAAGGATCCACTGTGAACGTATGATAGAGTACATTGCCATGGATGTCAAGCTTTAGAGTAGGTTGACTGATAATGAATACAAACAAACTGCTCAAAATCAGATTACGAGATTAAGAATCATCACTTTGCTAGTATTCATTGGGGGAACTTTTTCAACTAGAAATCTGTACAGATATTTGATATATTCTGTGAGGCATATGAGAAGGTAAGTTATATGTTGTCCGCCTTCTATCTAAATAGAACCTATTATTAATCAAAGAGAAGTGAGTCATTAATGTATAGAATGCTGGAAGGTAGAGAAGGCGGAAAAGGATATATGCTCTGGGGGAAAAAAATAAAAATAAAGAGAGAGAGAGAGAGTACTGTACTATAGTATAAGAGGATGGGCAAAGAGAGTATGTGAAAGGACTTAAGAGGGGCTAAGAAAGTTTCAGGCCTTTCCTCATCTTTGTACAGGGAACCTTTAAAATGTAATATATCTGTGTCAGTGCATGATTTATATCGCATATGGGTAACCTATATGATCTTCCTAGCCAAATAAGATATTTTTCATCTTAATGCTGGCCAATAGTTCACTTCAGAAGTGTCAGATTTACTTGCTAATATTTTTAAGTACCGGTACAGCAGTTATATGCTGGTAATATTTAGAAAAGAAAACTAAATTAAAAAATTGAATCTGGTCTGTGGGCCAGATTTAAGTTATTTTATTTTATTTTTTAATATTACTGGTTATATTATTTATTTTTCATTTATTTGTTTATTTAATTATTACCAGTATAAAACTATTGTAGCTAAAAATGTCATGTATATAAATGGAATTTTTTTAAGTGAACTTTTGGCCCGATTTAAGATGGAAGATATCCAACTTGGTCAAGAAGTTCATCAAGGTCGCCCATATATGACTTACATAAAATGTATTGGATCTTGCATTTTTATGGCATAATGCTTTAGCAGTATGAATTTTTTCCATACCTTAAGGGGTGGTGTCGTGAGCAATCTATAGGTAAATGTGTACTATTATTTTATTTAATACAGGTATCTGCTGTTGATAAAGAAAATAAAACTGTGGGACTTACCATTGAGTCACAAAAAGAAACACCAGCCAGTGTGACTCTGGACTCAACAGAAGAAGTGGGCATGGGTTACCACTCTTATTACGGAATGGAAGACATGATGCATAAATTGGACTCCAACTATACAGACATTGCCAACCTTTACAGGTTAGAGAAGTATGCCTTTCATTGAGTCTAATATTGATGTGAATCAAATACTGCATACTATATCAACCTTTAATCTTAAGTTGTAATTTACTTTTTATAAAAATTTGGAGATAGTAAAATATATCCCCAATTGATTTGCAATTCATATTGTGGACATCAATTGTAAACAGTTACATTATAAAATCATAGGATGGAGGAGATCTGTTAAATTCCATTCATAGTTCCTTCATGGATTGCTTGGTATGATTATTACAAAGAGTAAATGCCGAATGTGTATATATTTTAGGGGAAATAAACATTACTCTGGGATCTCTATCTCCTGGTTATACAGTAACGTGTATATATGAATAATTCATCTATACAATTGTACATAACTTGCTTATGTTTTCATTAGGAGAATTTGGGTGCTTTTTATTTAATGTTACCAAAAATTAACATATTTATATGTATATAATCCATATGCTTGTAATTACTATATTGATATTTGCTATGTTTTGCATATTCTATCATATTTTATAGCATTGGTCGCACTACCAAAAGCAGACAGATATTGGCTTTGAAAATTGACATAGACCCAGAGAAAAAATCGCTTAATCGCCCCTCTGTTGTCGTGATTGGAGGACTGGGGATAAGTGATAGAGGTGGCAAGGAACTTACCGTGGCTTTAGCACAGTAAGTAGCAGATGCAATGGACTTGTATCTTGATGTATGTTTCCACTATATGTTAATTTGTATAGAAGTATATTAAACCTTAGTGATATAACCAACCTTTATATCAGATGAACTGGATACTTATTGCTGCTGCTATTTATGTTACCTGTACTGTTTGATCTCATTTGATAGATTGATGTTTGTTACATATTAGATCTTAAAAACTGTACACATCTAGGTCAGGTATGGTATTCCGGCCCTTCCTATTTATAATATACAGTATATCATATGACCTCATATATTCTGCCATAAATAGTACTACATTATGGCTTTCTTGGTTATTTCAGATACCTTCTGAGTCGATATAGCCATGATGCATTTATAGACAGGATTCTAAAGAATATTGTACTTCACATTGTTCCCACTCTAAATCCAGACAGCACTGCAGATGTTCCCAAAGATACTGAAATAGTGCCTGGATGTAAGTCTGCTTTTAATACCAAAAATCAAAATGGAGTGGAATTGGATAGAAACTTCAAGGAGAATGGTGAGTTCAGCTCTGCTACTTGAGACATTAATTTATTTGAGAAGGAATAAGATCGTTTGCTCTTTCCCTTTGTGTTGGAGTATCCTTAATACCAACTTGCTCGATTTATTTTTACTGTTAGAAAATTTGTTAGCACAAACTTAGAAGTAGTGTATGCAAATTACGTGAAACTTTGTTAAAGATATTAGTACTGTAAAGCTTCTCAACCGTTTTTGAGATTAAAGTAAAACCAAATCCATATTGAATTTGGAGTATGCATGCTGTCCAGAGTTTATTACAGATTCATGGAGATACATTGGTGATATAAATGCATCGTTTTGTATCATATAAGTATCGTTTTGAAATTGCCTGATACATAATTTTTTAGCATTATTGAATTTAGTGAACATTATTGAATACTGTATTTCTGTATCTAATAAAATAGCAAGCACACACTTATCAAGTTAGTCAATGGTAAATGTAATCTAGTGTATCCCTTATCACTTTGCAGAACCCAGGATGACTCATGCTTATATCGGCATTAAGCAATTATGCAGCTTGTAATTCTTTATTTACAGAAAACACAAATCCACCGACAGAGGTTTCAGCAGTTCAAGCGTGGATGACCGAAAATAAGTTTACCATGGCTCTGGTTCTGCGAGGTGGAGCTGAAGGAGTTGCTGTTCCTTATTCCAGTCCCCATCATTCTACATTCCTCACTCCTGATTCTGAGGTAGGAATGATTTTGGAATTGATTGACCTCTCCTTCCGTATTTCATTATTAAGTTTTCATAATTTTTTTGTCGGCAATAAGGTGTATAGCAGAATCTTTGTTGGAAAATTAATTGCATGTACAGATATATTGATTATTAAAAAAACAATGTAGGTTCAGGTAAATGTTGATTTTCTATGAGTCATTTGTTGAACTTTAAGGATATATATGAGAAGTTTGGAGAGAAGGAAATGCCTTTGTATGTTAAATTTCAAATCATGCAAATGTTTGAAGTAGAGGAAATTTGGATAAAGGGAATACAGAATCTTTTAAGAAAATATATGTTAAACTACTTTGGGATGAGAGTAAGTGATTTGTGATGAAGGTTGGTAAATGGAAAGAAAGTCATGCCATCCTAAGATATTACAGGATACAATAAGAAATGTGGGGTTTTTGTTTGAATTTTTTTTTTTTTTATAGTGGTCGTATCTATCCTATTGAAGCAAGCAGGGTTGCCACAACTGAACAAGGAGGGGAGGAAGTATGGCATTATCATGTCATCCACATCCTCACTCCTTGTTTTATATGTATGGCAAGAAAAAGTATATCGAGGGAGTGAGGATTGCTAGCCTTTTGCTCCATTAGCTCTTTTAGTAGGTTCTTCTTTCATGCCTTTAATTGAAATACAGTACGCTGCATTTGTATACATCACTTTGTCCTCATTAATTATATTTTTTTCCACAAAATAGATGATCGAAGGGGTAAGGCTGGGCAGGGTGTGATGAAGCCCTGCTGCCTTCCTTTTTTTTTTCATTTGCGGCCATCAAAATAGTTGCAGCAAACTATGGCATTGTGTATTTCAGTTTTGGCCTTTTTTTTTCTACAAGATTTGCCGTTAATTTGAAAATATTAGTACTATGATATGTCATTGTCTACCCCCTTTTGAATGGGGACAAATTGTGACTAATAAAACTGTGCTTTCTAGATGCAGTAGTAGTAGTGGTAGCAGTATGAAAACTTTGTTATATATGAATGATAGTATATTATTACCATAATTGATTATCTAGGTTGGGAACTTTTCTGACCGATGTTCTTTATGTAGCAGCAACTTTGTCATATCAACGATACTCATGGTGGTGAGGGATATTGAAGTATGTGTTTTTGTTTTAGATTCATCCTTTAACTGTTTTCTTAGGCTCTCTTTTTTGTATAACAGAGCATCCTGAGCTATCAGAATTATATTATCTGTCAGAGGATATGATGTGTGCCTCTAATTGCATTTTACAGAGTTTGTAGTAGTCTTAAGATGACATTTTTAGGTGCCTGGGCACAGTTTGGACAAGTATCTTTGCCCGTCCCAGGGTTGCTCTCATAAGAAAAAATAATGATAATAGTATAGCTTACTCGATAGTGAGAGACGAGGTTTTTGAAGTTTTATACTAATATTTCCTTTGATGATGTTATAAATTAGTTTCTGTAGTGCCACGTATCTTACAGATGAAGAGATTTGTATGTTGCAGTAAATGTGGTAGTCAAAGAATGCATTGTTTTTAGATGTAGACAGCGTTTCTGCTCTTTTTTATTTCGTGACACTCCTAATTACTTGTGTAACATACCATGACACCCCATTTTGTATGCCAGCCCATCCTGTCTTTGCAAAATTCCAAATAGTCCCATTTATATTGCAAATGTAAACAAAGTAGCAAGTTTACAAGGGAAAATTAAAGTTTCATTGCTTTTTTGTGTGAATAACTATTTATTTCAACAAAATTTTTATTTTTAGTATAAGTGTTAATTGCAGAACTATAAGACAGAAAATTAAAGCTTCACTGATTTTATTAGCTAATAACTCTTCCTCATGTATTGGCAAATTTTGGTAAGCCTAGGTTAGATGCTTGACAATCGTACTCTGTTCTTCCTCCATGGTGCTGGATGCCAGTTTATGCATACTTTTTGTTTGTATATTTGTTATGATTCTCCAATCTGGCTGTAGTTAAGTATGAAATGCAACAGCGAATACTTCAACGATGTAGTGAAAGATTATTTTCTAACACATTCTGTTAATTTGCCCCCACTCCACGGATTAGAAGCCTCGCAAGATTTTTGTTGGGATGTTTAAGTAGCTTGCAGAATATACTCCTCATAGAGAAAGTGTTGTCATTTGACTTAAAAATTTTCTATAAAACGAGTCTTGATACTGGCTGGAAAGTATGAATTTTCAAATCAGTCTGATACTTGGAATATTTTGGGTGTTCAAATTTCACTTTTCTTCTCTTTTCCCTTTATTATGTACGAGTTTTCTTTTTATTGAAAAATAAAGAATATGTGGCACCCCGGTTGAGAATCTGTAATGTAGAAACATGCTATTGTTGAAAGGTATCCTGTTGCAATTTTATTAATATATGAAATGTAAAAAAATTTCATTTATAAATGAAATATTTTTTGCGTTATAATCATGTCTTCATATAAATTCACCATTGTATGTACTGTAGAGAGCAGTTAACACTGTCTTGCGTATTTTATTTTTAAGATATTTTGATTTATTTTTCTACTGACATTTATTCTTTTGATGAACTCCAGCTTTTAATATTGATATTAGTAATCAATGACTTCCTGGGTGAGAAAACCTTCGTGTTACCAGTTTTTTCCTATTTTTAATTTGATAGTGCAGAATGCTGCGTATTTCCCAATTAAGTAATTGTTAGTCTCAGTATTAAATCAGATTATTTGTGGAGCCACATATTATGCATTTTAGCTCGTACTGATATATGAATTCCTACATATATGTATTTGTAACAGTCCTTTCAACTTACATGGTTTAATTACATAGATATTTCATTTTGCTCCACGCAAGTAAGATATTGAATGTTGAAATGTAGCTTGCAAATACATTTACAATTTAGAATACTGTAATGGGATATATTTTGTCACTTCTCCATGGTATAGAAGTTGCTAAAGCCCTTGCAAACAAAATATTTGATGAGCAGATTAGCTTTATCCCTTCCAAATTAAGCACAACCATAGATTGAGTAGCCCCTATAATGTAAATATGTGTTTATTTAAAGAGAAATACGAAATTTATTCATTACAGGTATTCCAGCAATTGGGGTCTACTTATTCCAAAGAGGCAGAGATGCCGCAAGACTCATCAAGTTGTAGTAGCATCCAGTTTGTCAATGGCACAACACATGATGGTATTATAAACCCTCATGCGGGAAGCTTACTGGTGAGTCATTGATATATATCTGGCCATGACTACGTCTGGTAACAGGCATGTAATAAGAGTTTGTTATGACGTCGTTCTCAAAAGAAACATATTTGTTTAATTTCCCTTGATAAGCACTAAACTTATTTTAATGAATATTTGTAGTACATAATGATCTTTCATAACTTATCTTACAGTATATACAGTCAGTCTGTTATTCTGTGGAATGTAAAATGTTGTTGTTTTATGATAGTGTGTAATCATTTTCTCATTTATTGGGAATTGAAAAAATTATTATTGACCCTGTATTATCCTTAAAAAAGAATATTTCATTCTGGAATGTACTTTTTAAATTCAGATCTTCTGACTTTATTCTTTCAGGACTTCTTCTATGAAAATAGTGAAACTTTTGCTATAAATGTGTATTATGGATGTTGTGGAACTCCAGATGAAAAGTCTCTTGGTCTTCTCTGGAAGAAACATCGGCCTGGAATTCTTAAGTTCTTGACCTTTGCTACTAAAGGAGCCATTGGTATGTAGGAAATTATATAATTCATATACAATTAAGGGACAGGAGGAAAGTGTCCTGATTAGACAGATGTCAAGAATAGGTAGTGAAAGAAGATAGGTCTCTCCAGTCATTTTGAGCATCTTTATAGAAGCCATATATTGAATTATCAGCTGGATCAAATTTATTGTTCCTATTGAAGTGAATGCAAGCTTGGATTAATTTCCTTTTGCTTTATTGTTTACAACCTTGTAAAAACTACGACCGTTGATTATGTTCTTTTCATTACCAAATCGAGTAGATCACTGGCCTACATGAGTTATTCTTTGTGTGAGAAATCCTGTGAAAATTTTGTGCATTATTTAGTTAATAGTTGTATGCAACAGTGGGCATTGTTTACATAAATGAACTATTTGATGCAGGATTAATGGCAAGAGATAGGCTTTCCAACTTTATTATATAATTTTGATCAAGCACTGCAAATTTGTGTAGAGATATGCACTGAACAGCAGTTAAAGCATGACTGAGGCCCTCTCAGCCTTCATGGTGACTACACCGCCAACGTTTCACATGGCCTACCTTCCGAGTTCCAAGACAAAGTTTAAAAACCAAAGCATGATTGGTCCGAAAAAAGTTAAAAAAACAAAAAATTCGAAATGTGAGGCATTCAAAAGCCGAGGTTTCACTGTATGTGGAGAGTTAAAGAGTGTTCTGTAGTTTCAAATTGACCATACTTGATATAAGTCCTGTTTACTTGTGTTTCTATCTGATATTTACAGATTATTATTTAATGTTATATTTGTTACAGTCTTTGATGGGCATATCTTATTAATGCATTTTACCTCCAAACAGGTTATGTCACTGATCAATATAATGCTCCTATATCTGATGCCAAGATTGTTGTAAAAGGATCATCGTTCATCACAACTTCAAAAGAACATGGTGCATGGTGGCGACCTCTGCCTCCAGGAACACATACCATTACGGTGGAACATGAGGGTTATTACAAACAGACAAAATACATTAACGTGGTGGATGGAAACACCATAATGTTTATGCTCAAACGTGATGATCGGGTAGGAGGACTGCCTCGTATGGTTTTTGTCCTTCTCACTGGTTCGGTTACGCTCCTGTTGCTGATTTGTTGCTTGTGTATTGCAACCGTTCGATCCTCGAGAAATCGTAAGAAGTCCTATGGCTTTCACCAGCTTAGGCAAAATATTGATATATTTAATGATTCATCAACAGAATCAGATGAAGAGGTAAAATTTCAGTTTCTTAGCGAAAACAGTAATAAGAATAAAGTCAGGAAGAAGCGCGTGAGTAGCCGTCCATACCATGATTTGGTATCAAGTTCTTCAGATGAAGACGAACTCATGATCAAAACAACATATGCCAAAAAAAAATTGCCTCGGTAATGTGAAGAGAGTGTACTTTCAGTTTCATTTATATTCAGGTACACAGCCCATATGTAATGATAAAGAGCTCTGGCTCATCGAAAGTGCTCTTATTTTATTTCTTAACTCTTTAATGAGCATTGTATGTATATATTGCAGATGACATTAAACTTCTTACTTTCTTCTATAACTGTACTTATTGTCAAAGCACCATGATAAGTTAAGTCAAGTTTCATAAAGTTTGTTATAGCTGTATGTTTCTTCACTCCTGTGATAAAGTTAACTAACTTGTACACAATTGCTCTTATGCTTTCTTCATATGCATAGGTATCCTACAGTTATTTGTACATTGCTGTGTATTCCGTTTACCGAACATCAGGTCTTATTATAAGATACAGAGAACATATTTTTATATATTTTTTGTTACTAATATTAATGTAATGTAAAGAAAGAAATCTTGCTGTAAAAATATATTGTTGCACAATTTTTGACGCTTAAATCTATATTATTTTTACATAACTAATGATTATGATATCATGTATCTTCGGTCATTATAATGATCAAGTTTTAAAGAACAAACGTCTTCTGATTTAAATTTAATGTCCATTTAGTACTGAAACCTGCTGAAAACCCTTTACTCCAGTTTCCAGTTTACTATTTTCTCGTATCACGCAGGTCATGTGGGGGTAGAATTTATGGACCCCATGGATGAAACCTAGTAATTTGCGCACAATTGCTCTTATGATTTCATCTTCTGCATTAGTATACTTCGCACATTGCTTCATATTCCTTTGAAAGAATGCAGTTCCTAGCATACAACAGAGACATATATTCATATATTTTTGTTACCCAAATGAGTGTTATGTTAAAATGTAACGCTTGCTGTAAAATTATGTTGTTGGAGAGATCTTGCTGATTAAGTCACAGTTATTTAATTACATTATTGTGATGATGATCTATACCTTCAAATTTTTAAGTTACAAACTTGCTCTGGTTTTATATATCTTCAAATTTTATAGTGTTATATTTTTAAGCTACAAATCTACTATAATATATAGTATTGTTCAATATATAATGAAGCCTGCCAAAAGACTTATGATCAAGTATCCCTGTAGCACCTTACTGTGGGGGGGTAGGCATTTATCTCCCAACACCAGCAACATAACTTTTAATTACTTTTTATGACCCTGGTTATGCAGTTGTAGATTATTAATTGATTTTCAACCGGAGATATTCCATGTACTTGTCTCTTTCAATATGCAGGGAATTCACGGATAGAATTCTTTATCCCTCTCTAACATGAATGATCTCCGAGAGTTTTATTTCACTGTATTCATGGTCTTAATGGGGTACAATATTTGGACAGTGGCAAAGTGTAGTTTTTTGCCATTTGCCAGGCATGGCTTTTTATACCAGTTTTGAGGATTAAGGATAGATATAGAATTTTAAAGTAATTGTTAATTTGCCTGTATCGACTCATTAAATGAATTGAATTGTCTTTTCTGTAATATTTTGTATTCATGAAAGATATTATACTGATGAGAGAGTACTTCAAATTTAATAAGATAGTTTGTGTGTAAATGCTCTATTTTATATATGAAAGGCATTTGAGACCAATATGATACAAAGGTTGCAAGAATGAATATTCAAATTTATTTTTAATAACTTTTTTTTTCAAAACTTAAAAATGTTTCATAATACAGTTTTTAATTGCAGTATATCAGAGGCTTCAGTTTATGAATAAGATATCTGACCTAGTTCAAGGAATGGCAGATATATTAGATTGACAGTATCTTTATTTCAGTGTAAAGTTTTAAGCTGTGATTCTTGGTAATGTATAAAGTAGCAATAAAGTAGGTTTTTATTATTCTCATGTGGAATTATTGGTGTGCATTTAAGAAATTATATATATATATATATATATATATATATATATATATATATATATATATATATATATATATATATATATATATATATATATATATATATGTGTGTGTGTGTGTGTGTGTGCTACTTCCGCTTGTTATCTACAAGGAAAAAATATCTACTAGGTTAGGTTAGAGAGTAGATTCATGACTCGTAGATTACAAGAGGAAGTGGCATATATATATATATATATATATATATATATATATATATATATATATATATATATATATATATATATATATATATATAATATATATATATATATATATATATATATATATATATATATATATATATATATATATATATATATATATTCCATGCTAACCAAACTGTGATTTTGTTAATAGAGGTAATAACAATATTACATATTTATATTAATAAAATTTGTGGTTGTAATCTTTATATATTTTTATGGCCATCACCTGAGGTTCTACTAATGTTTAACCTTTCCTAACTACTGTGTGTCTTTGTTACATCATATATTTTAATTTACAACTTTGTACAATACATTGTTTCAGACTAGAAGTTACACTTATGAGTTTTTCAAAATTATTTCATCTTGAACTTTAGTTTTCAATTCTTGTAGTAGGAATTTTAGATTTCTATGTCTATAATAATGGTTTTCTTGTAGGATTACTGATCAGATAGTAAATACATATGAAGTGGTGGTTATAAAATGACCTGAGTCTACCTTGTTAGGGAGTGGCCCTGTCAAAGCACACATCCGCTCCTGAAAGCAATATCACCTCATCTTAGCTCTCTTTGGGATAAATAGTAAAATATAAATATTTAATATGAAACAATTAATTAGTGTTCATTAGTTGCTCTTGGGTTGTACAAAGGATTAGCGCAGTACCCTAGATTAATATATAGTTAATACATTAGCCGTGGGTTGGTTAGGTTATGCAATCAGAGAATTTGAGTACAGTATTTGGGTGGCTAAATATCTAGACATCAGTTAAAAAAATATAATTTAAAGACATTTTCTAGATGTGTATGGCATAAGTTGCTTTAAATAAGCAAATAGTTTGATACATACTTGTGGCATTTTCTTTCTTTTAATCATACCGTATATTTTCCAAGAAATTTTAAAGATGATAATATTGAGTTGTCTTCCTATCTTACAAATTAAATATTTTTATGAGGCACTGGTAATTTCCGTATTTTACTTCCTGTGATGAATGAGTGTTTTATATTTATAAAAAAAAATCCTCTAGTTGTAAAGACGTGGTTATACTGACTTTAAAGTGAAATTATATTTGCACAAATTTATAACATTTTGAATAAACTGATACCTTATGCATTTATTAGCAATTATAGCATATATATTTTTCATATATGCAATCATATCCTTGCTTTTGTGAGTT
>JAXCGZ010022697.1:35000-37500 GCA_037179515.1 Halocaridina rubra | reverse complement strand
AAGAGTAGTTGATAATTGGAATTGGCTAAGCGAGGAGGTAGTTAATGCTATCTCAATCCATAGTTTTAAGGACAGGTATGATAAGTATCACTAAGTCTAAAATGGAACCGATGAGGAGACGGGAAGCTACGAGCTTTGGGCTCTTTCCCGTAAACCAATTAGGTAATCACACACACATACATGCACACCGCGCGTTCAGTGACACACGGAATTGCTCCTCTTAAATTTTTAACTGTTTCGAGTGACTAAGTGCTTAGTGGAAAACTTTACCATAATTTCCATAAATCTGAAATCCTGCAGAGTATTGTGAGTACAAGAACTTATATTTGTTGTAAGACGAGACTGTTCATATTAAAGGAAAAAAAATTGAGAACTTTTTCGTGAGGAAGAGAGAGAAGCTGCCGTCCAGTTTCTGCCTTGAGGGAAATCTAGAAGAGTTGCCAGACGTGGAGCCATCACACCACATTACCTAATTTTTTGTGTAAACTGGGGAAAGCTCTTAAGCCGTTTTACCTGATCCTGTGGTTCTATATATTGTTAAAATCAGTATCCTTCCCATTTATATTAACTAGTTAGTTAGTTTGATACACGAAAAAATTGAATAATAAAAGAAAAAAAATTACCAAATACCCACCTGTCAACAGTACTGAGTTAAGTTGCCAAGTAGTACAGCAGTCATATTTTCTTCATTTTTTTGCTTTTCTTTTAGCTTTCTCTTTTACTATTTTGTTATTTTGTATATATATTGAGTTAAATGTAAAGTCTAAATCCCGTGATAACATATCTTGGTTAGCAAGTCAGTTTATCAGTTAGGAAGAATATATAACAGAAACAGGTGGGTGCCACCTCGAACACAAATTCGAATTTTCCTTCAGGTTTGACTTTTGTTTTTGTTTTTCTTTTTATACTTAAATTACCATGGTCAAGTTTTTAAGTTAAGATGTGTGTTACCAGAAAGGAGACAAACTGAGTCACTAAATAGCACTTATATGGAGATATAAAAATTCTGTGTGAAGGTAAATTAGAAGTTTTTCTTTTTTCCTCTTTCTCGTCTTCTTTCTATATTCTGTGAGAGGGAGAACATAAAAATGAAGCCATCTCTGTCCCAAACCTCTCCCACCCATGGGTCGGGAGAAGGGGTAGTCATCAGAGGACTTAAACAGAGAATCAAGAAGTTAGAGGAAATGGTTACAAGCCTTGATGATAAAATTCGGAATATGGATGGAGAAATGAAAGAGAATGAAACACTCAGAGAACAAATAAGATCTTTGGAGGAAGCAAATAAAGCACAAGGGCAGGAGAGAAAGGAACTAGAAAAAAGAATAAAGAAGCTGGAAGGGGAAAAGAGTCAACTAGAATCTAGAATTTCTAAACAAGAAGATAAAAACAAACAGCTAAATGACAACCTAAAGGAATTAGATGTTAGTTCACTGCTCTCTTCTGAGAGAGACGAGATTGCTGCTTGGAATGTTCAGATTAAGGAAAACATTGAACAGTTCAGAAAAGAGTTCCAGGAGCTGAATATGGAAAATGATGCCATGAAAACGTCCTTTGCTGATGCACTAAAGGGGAATGTGGCAGTAAAAGAGGCTGTAAAGGTGGTGGCACTGGAAAACATACAAACAGTTGACTATAAAGAGACAGTAATCGAAAAAATGAAAGACGTTGTGATGGAAAGGGCAAACCCACTCATCAGACAGGCACTTGATAAGGAGAAGACAGTGGTAATCTCAGGCATAAGTGAATCCCAGGAGCCAACATGGCAGGGGAGACTTGAAGAAAATAAAGCTAACGTTGTAGACCTGATAAGAAAGCTTGGAGTAGTATGTGGTCCTGAGGATATTGTAAACATACACCAACTAGGTAAATATTCAAGGGAAGGAAAGCCGAGACCAACAAAAGTAACCTTTGAGAGAGGGGAGACATGTAGGGAAATATTGTTGAGAAAAAAAAGTCTAAAAGACCTTCAAGAATGCAAAGAAGTGTTCATTAGACGATACAGAACACAGGAAGAGATGGGAAAGATAAAAAACTTGTTGCAAGAGGCAAGAAGGTTAAATGATGAAAGAAATGAAGAAGAGAAGAAAAATTTTCGTTACAGAATACTTCCAGACAAAGGGGAGATAAAGAAGATAATGACAGAAGATCAGGGGATGGGGCCTCATTAAGATTGTTATACACAAATGCTGATGGATTAGCTGGTAAGGCAGTAGAATTAAAAGATAGGATTCACAACAGTAAGGCAGATATAGTAGCAATTACAGAGAGTAACTTGAGTGAGGACATAAACAGTGTCACAGTTTTTCCTAAGGGTTTCAGAATACTAAGGGTCGAAAGATCTGAGAGGACTGGTGGAGGGATAGCACTGCTCATAAGTGAGAGGATTCAAGTTGAAGAAATAAACTTGGCTATAGAAAGTGAGTTCAGGGAATTTCTTGTTGCTCGCATAAATACTGGGTCAGAGAGCATTATATTAACTGTTGTATACAACCCACCAAGG
>JAXCGZ010022697.1:20000-30000 GCA_037179515.1 Halocaridina rubra | reverse complement strand
TATATATATATATATATATATATATATATATATATATATATATATATATATATATATATATATATATATATATATATATATATATGAAGTAAACTTTGTCTATTGTTGGCAAGCATGAGACTAGATTAGACAGGTTTCAAAATTGGACAGTAAATAAAGACTTTTTCGATGTGGATGAAAGTTTAAACTAATTTCTTTTTTCCATTACTGCTTCAATGTGTGAAAAAAAAAAACTTTGAATATTTCTTTTTATTACCAAACCGAGTAGATCTCTGGCTGACATGAGCTAATCATTACGTTAATAATCCTGTGATTATTTCTAACAATCATTTAATTACTATATGCACAGTTGATCCCCATGTACGCAGCGGCGGACACAAGTGGCCCCATTGATTTCAGGATTAGCGATGAGATAGGATGAGCTTTACGACTTTATAGTATATCGTTGATCAATCAATTTAGATTGGTGAGTTCTTATGTGTCCGTATTATCAAAGTACTATTAGTCTTAATAACACTAGTTGGGCCAGGTTATACGTCTGCTGTCCTCGTTACTCAATGTCTTCTCTGCATAGAGTATAAAATACGGTGGGACTGATATAGTTTAGCTAAAGCAAATTAGAGGGAAAGTTGTTAAAGCAGCCGCGATGCCCGCTGTCACATAAATATAAAGGGCACGCAGAGAGAGGTCCGCGGGTATTTAATTACTTTTCAAACTTCGACTTAGACTGTTGTTACAGACAAATATGTGATCGGGTTTACATCACGGACTCCCTTTCCTACTGAGGGCTAGGACGATGCCTTCTTGAGAAGACGTTCGTTTTGGCATTTGTGACCGTTGCCCTGAGAGAAAGTCCTTTCTAACCTTAGACCGTGGCAGGTTGAGAAACTCTAGACCTGACGAATCAAATTTGGAAGCGTTACCACTCAACCACGGTGGCCGTTGTCATTGTCTGATTCCCCCCCCCCCCCCGTAAAACTTGCCGCGACGCTTGTTTTTCTCACTACGCACATTATATAAGTGAATTTATGTACTAATCAGAGATCAGAAGATTTTTTTCCATCTATTTCATATCATTATTATTATTATTATTATTATTATATTATTATTATTATTATTATTATTATTATTATTATTATTACAATAGTCTAGACTTTGCATCTTCTTGTAAATCATGAAATATACTTTCTTTGAGCGTGAAGAAGATGAATATGACCAAGATGTAGAGAAAAAACAGAGGAAGATTTTTTGTATTCTCTCTCTCTCTCTCTCTCTCTCTCTCTCTCTCTCTCTCTCTCTCTCTCTCTCTCTCTCTCTCTCTCTCTCTCTCTCTCTCTCTCTCTCTCTATCTATCTATCTATCTATCTATCTATCTATCTATCTATCTATATATATATATATATATATATATATATATATATATATATATATATATATATATATATATATGTGTGTGTGTGTGTGTGTGTGTGTGTGTGTATGTGTGTGTGTGTGTGTGTGTGTGTGTGATTACCTAATTGTGATTACCTAATTGTGTTTACGGGAAAGAGCCCAAAGCTCGTATCTTCCCGTCTCCTCATCGGTTCCATTTTTAGACTTAGTGAAACTTATCGTACCTGTCCTTAAAACTATGGATTGAGATAGCATTAACTACCTCCTCGCTTAGCCAATTCCAATTATCAACTACTCTTACACTGAAAAAGTATTTCCTTACATCCTGCAAACAAGTTTTCTTACGAAGCTTCAAACTATGACCTCTAGTTCTAGAGCCAGCCATATCGAAATATCGATCCCTATCCACTCTATCATAACCATGAAGGAATTTAAAGACTGTCACCATATCCCCCCTTACTCTTCTAGCTTCGAGTGATGGCAAGTCTAATTCCCTCAGCCTCTCATCATAACCGAGATTGCGTATTTCTGGCACCAGTTTCGTGGCATGTCTTTGAACTTTTTCAAGCTTAGCTATGTGCTTTTTCAAGTGCGGATTCCAAAAGGGGGCTGCATATTCGAGTTTTGGCCTCACATAGGTTACATAAATATTTCTGAACATTTCCTTGTCCATGTGCCTCAAGGCTACCCTTACATTTGATAAGAATGCATATGCTGCCCTTACTACGCCATTTATATGTATTTCTGGAGACAAATCTGCCAGTATGTTTACTCCTAGATCTCTCTCATTTTCTGTCTCTTGAAGTTGTACTCCAGCCACCGAGTAGTCAAGCTTGGGCCTTTTTGCACTTGTACCCATTCTCATTACCTTACATTTTGAGGTATTGAATTTCATTAGCCACTTTTCTGACCACTCATGCAGATTATCTAGATCCTCCTGAAGTTCTCTACCATTGTTCTCGTTTTTTACTTTCTTCACAATCTTTGCATCATCTGCAAACATATTCATGAATGAATTTACACACTCTGGTAGGTCATTTACATATACAAGGAACAAAAGTGGCCCTAAAACTGAACCCTGTGGAACTCCACTACTAACTCTTCTCCATTCAGACACTGAGTGTCTTACTCTAACCCTCTGTTCCCTTCCTTCTAAGTAAGTTTTTATCCATTCCAAGACATTTCCACCTATTCTAGCCATTGATTGCAGCTTCCTAATAAGTCTCCCATGTGGAACAATGTCAAACGCTTTCTGGAAGTCTAGGAATATGCAATCTGCCCCGCCCTCTCTTTCCTGTAAGATTTGGCTTACCTCATCATAAAATTCTAATAAGTTTGTTACTGTTGATCTTCCTTCTCTGAAGCCATGTTGCCTCACTGACAAAAAGTTGAAGGATTCCAAGTGAAGAGAGATATGTTTCCTTAGTAGTTTCTCCATAAGTTTGCAAACTATGCTGGTCAAGGAAACTGGTCTATAGTTCAGGGCCATATCCCTCCTTCCCTTTTTGAAGATAGGTATCACATTTTCTTGTTTCCAGCATCTTGGAATCTCCCCCGACTCCAGTGACTCCTTAAATATGATACTTAGTGCCACTGATATTGTGTTTGCGCATTTTTTAAGCACATGAGGGGATATGTCATCAGGACCAGTAGCTTTATGAACATCTAAATCCATCAGCGCTTTGCATAACTCTGTGGCTGTAAGGTTGATGTTCTCTAATACCGGCCCTTGAGCTTCTATCTCTGCAATCTGAGGGGGTGGGGTATATTCTACTGTAAATACTGACTGAAACTCCTTGTTCAATTCTTTGCAGATCTCTTCGTCCGTCTCAGTGATGCTTCCATCCGCTCTCTTTAGCCTTAAAACCTGTTCTTTTACCTTCAGTTTTCCTCTGATAAAGCTGTGGAAAAGCTTGGGATTTTCTTTAGCCTTCCTGGTGATGTCCCTCTCATAATCTCTCTCTGCCTCTCTCCTTTTACTTAGGTAGTCATTTCTTGCTCTTTTGTAGGTTTGCCAGGCATTTATGTTTTTTCTCCTCCTATACCTTTTCCAGCATTTGTCTCTCCACTACTTAGCTCTTTTACACCCATTATCGAACCATTTCTCTCTGGCATGAATTACACCTACTTTGGTGACAGGTATGCAGCAATCTACTATCTTCCCATATTTCTCACAAAAGATGTCATACATTTCTTGTACAGATTTGTTGTAAAATAAGGTTCTCCAGTCAATAACTGCAAAAAGCTCATTCATTTTGATGTAATCTCCTTTCGGATAGTTCCTCCTCATGTCCTCAGTGCCTCTACTCTCAGGAAGAATGTCTTCAATGATATACTCCATCAACAACACACAGTGGTCACTCTTTCCAATTGGTGGTTCATACTCAATATTTTCAATATCCAACACATTATCTGTGAACACTAGATCAAGTAGTGATGGCTCATCCCCACCCCTGGCTCTTGTTGGTTCCATTACATGTTGGTGTAGGAAATTCCCTTGTACGCAATCTAGGAATCTTGCCCCAAATGAGTCCTCACCACTGTGTGGGTCAAGATTTATCCAATCTATCTCCTTATGATTAAAGTCTCCCATAATCAAAATCCTACATTTTTTCTCCCGTGCCATGTTAACAACTGAGTTTATGACTTCAATAGTACCTATATGACTTTCCTCATAAATTTCAAGCCTATTTTGGTTCCTTGGTGGGTTGTATACAACAGTTATTATAATGCTCTCTGACCCAGTATTTATGCGAGCAACAAGAAATTCCTTGAACTCACTTTCTATAGCCAAGTTTATTTCTTCAACTTGAATCCTCTCACTTATGAGCAGTGCTATCCCTCCACCAGTCCTCTCAGATCTTTTGACCCTTAGTATTCTGAAGCCCTTAGGAAAAACTGTGACACTGTTTATGTCCTCACTCAACTTATTCTCTGTAATTGCTACTATATCTGCCTTACTGTTGTGAATCCTATCTTTTAATTCTACTGCCTTACCAGCTAATCCATCAGCATTTGTGTATAACAATCTTAATGAGGCCCCATCCCCTGATCTTCTGTCATTATCTTCTTTATCTCCCCTTTGTCTGGAAGTATTCTGTAACGAAAATTTTTCTTCTCTTCTTCATTTCTTTCATCATTTAACCTTCTTGCCTCTTGCAACAAGTTTTTGATCTTTCCCATCTCTTCCTGTGTTCTGTATCGTCTAATGAACACTTCTTTGCATTCTTGAAGGTCTTTTAGACTCTTTTTTCTCAACAATATTTCCCTACATGTTTCCCCTCTCTCAAAGGTTACTTTTGTTGGTCTCGGCTTTCCTTCCCTCGAATATTTACCTAGTTGGTGTATGTTTACAATATCCTCAGGACCACATACTACTCCAAGTTTTCTTATCAGGTCTACAATGCTAGCTTTATTTTCTTCAAGTCTCCTCTGCCATGTTGGCTCCTGGGATTCACTTATGCCTGAGATTACCACTGTCTTCTCATTATCAAGTGCCTGTCTGATGAGTGGGTTTGCCCTTTCCATCACAATGTCTTTCATTTTTTCGATTACTGTCTCTTTATAGTCAACTGTTTGTATGTTTTCCAGTGCCACCACCTTTACAGCCTCTTTTACTGTGTGTGTGTGTGTGTGTGTGTGATTACCTACTTGTGATTAACTAATTGTGTTTACGGGAAAGAGCCCAAAGCTCGTATCTTCCCGTCTCCTCATCGGTTTCATTTTATACTTAGTGATACTTATCATACCTGTCCTTAAACTATGGATTGAGATAGCATTAACTACCTCCTTGCTTAGCCAATTCCAATTATCAACTACTCTTACACTGAAAAAGTATTTCCTTACATCCTGCAAAGAAGATTTCTTACCAAGCTTCAAACTATGACCTCTAGTTCTAGAGCCAGCCATATCAAAATATCGATCCCTATCCACTCTATCATAACCATGAAGGAATTTAAAGACTGTCACCATATCCCCCCTCAATCTTCTAGCTTCGAAGTGATGGTAACTCTAATTCCCTCAGCCTCTCATCATAACTGAGATTGCGTATTTCTGGCACCAGTTTCGTGGCATGTCTCTGAACTTTTTCAAGCTTAGCTATGTGCTTTTTCAAGTGCGGATTCCAAAAGGGGGCTGCATATTCGAGTTTTGGCCTCACATAGGTTACATAAATATTTCTGAACATTTCCTTGTCCATGTGCCTGAAGGCTACCCTTACATTTGATAAGAATGCATATGCTGCCCTTACTATGCCATTTATATGTATATCTGGAGACAAATCTGCCAGTATGTTTACTCCTAGATCTCTCTCATTTTCTGTCTCTTGAAGTTGTACTCCAGCCACCGAGTAGTCAGGCTTGGGCCTTCTTGCACTTGTACCCATTCTCATTACCTTACATTTTGAAGTATTGAATTTCATTAGCCACTTTTCTGACCACTCATGCAGACTATTTAGATCCTCCTGAAGTTCTCTACCATTGTTCTCGTTTTTTACTTTCTTCACAATCTTTGCATCATCTGCAAACATATTCATGAATGAATTTACAGACTCTGGTAGGTCATTTACATATACAAGGAACACAAGTGGCCCTAAAACTGAACCCTGTGGAACTCCACTACTAACTCTTCTCCATTCAGACACTGAGTGTCTTACTCTAACCCTCTGTTCCCTGCCTTCTAAGTAGGTTTTTATCCATTCCAAGACATTTCCACCTATCCTAGCCATTGCTTGCAGCTTCCTAATAAGTCTCCCGTGTGGAACAGTGTCAAATGCTTTCTTGAAGTCTAGGAATATGCAATCTGCTCAGCCCTCTCTTTTCTGTAAGATTCGGCTTACCTCATCATAAAATTCTATTAAGTTTATTACTGTTGATCTACCTTCTCTGAAGCCATGCTGCCTCACTGACAAAAAGTTGAAGGATTCCAAGTGAAGAGATATATGTTTCCTTAGTAGTTTCTCCATAACTTTGCAAACTATGCTGGTCAAGGAAACCGGTCTATAGTTCAGAGCCGTATCCCTCCTTCCCTTTTTGAAGATAGGTATCACATTTGCTTGTTTCCAGCATTTTGGAATCTCCCCTGACTCCAGTGACTTTTTAAATATGATACTTAGTGCCACTGATATTGAGTTTGCGCATTTTTTAAGTACATGAGGGGATATGGCACCAGGACCTGTAGCTTTATGAACATCTAAATCCATTAGCGCTTTGCATACCTCTGTGGCTGTAAGGTTGATGTTCTCTAAAACCGGCCCTTGAGCTTCTATCTCTGCAATCTGGGGGGGTGGGGTATTTTCTACTGTAAATACTGACTGAAACTCCTTATTCAATTCTTTGCAGATCTCTTCATCCGTCTCAGTGATGCTTCCATCCGCTCTCTTTAGCCTTAAAACCTGTTCTTTTATCTTCAGTTTTCCTCTGATAAAGCTGTGTAAAAGCTTGGGATTTTCTTTAGCCTTCCTGGTGATGTCCCTCTCATAGTCTCTCTCTGCCTCTCTTCTTTTACTTAGGTAGTCATTTTTTGCTGTTTTGTAGGTTTGCTAGGCATTTATGTTTTTTCTCCTCCTATACCTTTTCCAGCATTTGTCTCTCCACTCCTCAGCTCTTTTACACTCATTATCAAACCATTTCTCTCTGGCATGAATTACACCTACTTCGGTGACAGGTGTGCAGCAATCTACTATCTTCCCATATTTCTCACAAAAGATGTCATACATTTCTTGTACAGATTTGTTGTAAAATAAGGTTCTCCAGTCAATAACTGCAAAAAGCTCATTCATTTTGATGTAATCTCCTTTCCAATAGTTCCTCCTCATGTCTTCAGTGCCTCTACTCTCAGGAAGAATATCTTCAATGATATACTCCATCAACAACACACAGTGGTCACTCTTTCCAATTGGTGGTTCATACTCAATTTTTTCAATATCCAACACATTATCTGTGAATACTAGATCAAGTAGTGATGGCTCATCCCCACCCCTGGCCCTCGTTGGTTCCATTACATGTTGGTGTAGGAAATTCCCTTGTACGCAATCTAGGAATCTTGCCCCAAATGAGTCCTCACCACTGTGTGGGTCAAGATTTATCCAATCTATCTCTTTATGATTAAAATCTCCCATAATCAAAATCCTACATTTTCTTTCCCGTGCCATGTTAACAACTGAGTTTATGACTTCAATAGTACCTATATGACTTTCCTCATAAACTTCTTGGTGGGTTATATACAACAGTTATTATAATGCTATCTGACCCAGTATTTATGCGAGCAACAAGAAATTCCTTGAACTCACTTTCTATAGCCAAGTTTATTTCTTCAACTTGAATCCTTTCACTCATGAGCAGTGCTATCCCTCCACCAGTCCACTCAGATCTTTCAACCCTTAATATTCTGAAGCCCTTAGGAAAAACTGTGACACTGTTTATGTCCTCACTCAACTTAGTCTCTGTAATTGCTACTATATCTGCCTTACTGTTGTGAATCCTATCTTTTAATTCTACTGCCTTACCAGCTAATCCATCAGCATTTGTGTATAACAATCTTAATGAGGCCCCATCCCCTGATCATCTGTCATTATCTTCTTTATCTCCCCTTTGTCTGGAAAAACTCTGAAATGAAAATTTTTCTTTTCTTCTTCATTTCTTTCCTCATTTAACCTTCTTGCCTCTTGCAATAAGTTTTTTGATCTTTCCCATCTCTTTCTGTGTTGTGTGTCATCTAATGAACACTTCTTTGAATTCTTGAAGGTCTTTTAGACTTTTTTTCACAACAATATTTCCCTACATGTTTCCCCTTTCTCAAAGGTTACTTTTGTTGGTCTCGGCTTTCTTTCCCTCCAATATTTGCCTAGTTGGTGAATGTTTACAATATCCTCAGGACCACAAACTACTCCAAGCTTTCTTATCAGGTCTACAACCCAAGCTTTATTTTCTTCAAGTCTCCCCTGCCATGTTGGCTCCTGGGACTCGCTTATGCCTGAGAATACCACTGTCTTCTCTTTATCAAGTGCCTGTTTAATCAATGGATTTGCCCTTTCCATCACAACGTCTTTCATTTTTTCGATTACTGTCTCTTTATAGTCAACTGTTTGTATGTTTTCCAGTGCCACCACCTTTACAGCCTCTTTTACTGTCACATTCCCCTTTAGTGCATCAGCAAAGGAAGTTTTCATGGCATCATGTTCCATATTCAGCTCCTGGAACTCTTTTCTAAACTGTTCAGTGTTTTCCTTAATTTGGACATTCCAAGCTGCAATCTCATCTCTCACAGAAGAGAGCAGTGAACTAACATCTAATTCATTTAGGTTGTCATTCAGCTGTTTGTTTTTTTCTTCTGGTTTAGAAATTCTGGTTTCTAGTTCACTCTTTTCCCCTTTCAGCTTCTTTATTCGTTTTTCTAGTTCCTTTCTCTCCTGCCCTTGTGCTCTATTTGCTTCCTCCAAAAATCTTATTTCCTCTCTGAGTGTTTCATTCTCTTTCATTCTCTATCCATATTCCGAATTTTATCATCAAGGCTTATAACCATTGCCTCGAATTCCTTGATTTTCTGTTTTAGTCTCCTAATAGCTACCCCTCCTACCGATCCATGGGTGGGAGAGGTTTGGGACAGAGATGGCCTCATTTTTATGTTCTCCCTCTCACAGAATATGGAAAGAAGAGGAGAAAGAGAAAAAAAGAGAGAAAAACCTTTATTTAAGCTTCACACAGAATTTTATTTCTTCATATAAGTGTTATTTAGTGAGTCAATTTATCTCTTTTCTGGTAACACACATCTTAACTTAAACATTTGACTATGGTAATTTGAGGATAAAAAGAAAAAGAAAAAATGCAACAAAAAGAAAAGTCAATCTGAAGGAAAATTCGAATTTGTGTCTGAGGAGACACCCACCTGTTTCTGCTATATATTCTTCTTAACTGATAAACTCACTTGCTAACCAAGATATGTTATCAGAGGATCAGACTTTACATTTAACTCAATATATATACAAAATAAAAAAAAAATAGTAAAAGAGAAGGCTAAAAGAAAAGAAAAACAATTGAAGAAAATAAGACAGATGTGATTACCTAATTGTGTTTACGGGAACGAGCCCAAAGCTCGTATCTTCCCGTCTTTTGATCGGTTCCATTTTCTACTTAGTGATACTTATCATTACTGTCCTTAAAACTATGAATTGAGATAGCATAAACTACCTCCTCGCTTAGCGAATGCCAATTATCAACTGTTCACTGATGGGCTTCCTTACTATTTAGTGCTGTATGTTATCAGTTTCTGCTTACTCACACACACATACACACAGTCTTTAAATTCCTTCATGGTTATGATAGAGTGGATAGGGATCGGTATTTTGATATGGCTGGCTCTAGAACTAGAGGTCATAGTTTGAAGCTTCGTAAGAAAACTTCTTTGCAGGATGTAAGGAAATACTTTTTCAGTGTAAGAGTAGTTGAAAATTGGAATTCGCTAAGCGAGGAGGTAGTTAATGCTATCTCAATCCATAGTTTTAAGGACAGGTATGATAAGTATCACTAAGTATAGAATGGAACCGATGAGGAGACGGGAAGATACGAGCTTTGGGCTCTTTCCCGTAAACACAATTAGGTAATCACAATTA
>JAXCGZ010022697.1:0-15000 GCA_037179515.1 Halocaridina rubra | reverse complement strand
ACCATCATCATTACTACAGCTTTTGTATATAGATAGAGTTTTGAATTAAAGGTAGTAATGATTGATACATATAGACATACACGTACATATGCATATATATATATATATATATATATATATATATATATATATATATATATATATATATATATATATATATATATATATATATACATATATATATATATACATATATATATATATATATATATATATATATATATATATATATATATATATATATATATATATATATACATGCACACATATACATACATACATATATATATATATATAGATATATATATATATATATATATTATATATATATATATATATATATATATATATATATATATATATATATATATCAAATAAGCACATTACATATGTGAAAACGTGAATAATTTATATATATATATATATATATATATATATATATATATATATATACATATACATACATATACACACATGTACACACATATACATCCATATGAGCTCCTGAGGGAGGGGGCTAGAATACTTCCTCAATGTTCCCCTGCGTGTCGTAAGAGTAGACCAAGTGGGGCGGAGAGAAGGGAATGAGAGCCCCCTCTCTGTAATTTCTCTCCCCAGAAAGTCAGAGCATTATTCCTTTACTCAGCCACTCACCTTATAAGAGGAAAAGTGACATGTATATAAAAAGGCATATGGGAGAGAGAGAGAGAGAGAGAGAGAGAGAGAGAGAGAGAGAGAGAGAGAGAGAGAGAGAGAGAGAGAGAGAGAGAGAGAGAGAGACGTATTTCCTCCACCTTTCCCCCATTTTTTTTCTCTCTCAAAAGTTAGAGAAATATCAGGTAAGATACAAGAAAGTAGACTAAGTTGGTATGGTCATGTCGTTAGGAGGGATGAACAGTATGTTGGGAGGAGGGTGATGGAAATGGATATACAGGGTAGGAGAAGGAGAGGGAGACCAAAGCGTAGGTGGATGGATTGCATCAATTATGACCTGAGGTCTAAAGGTTTGTTGGGTGATGAGGTATGAGACAGAAACAAATGGAGAAAACTGGCCAGAGACATCGACCCCACATAAAAGTGGGAAGAGAGAGAGAGAGAGAGAGAGAGAGAGAGAGAGAGAGAGAGAGAGAGAGAGAGAGAGAGAGAGAGAATATTAACTCACATCAAGATTAGCTCTGAATGAAGTGATAGGCCTTGAGAACGTGAAGGAGGGGTCAGCACATTGTTAAACTTTGACTGATAATCTACTTTATACCACATTCAAAGAGATAACACGTAATCCCATATCAGAGTAGACCGTCTACACTGACTCTAGAGGGCGCCCATTAAATAAATACAAGGAAATATTACTTTCATGTGCGAGTTAAATGAAGTAAAAGACCAATCATAAGAAAATGTAGATAATTTCAAACACTCCCTGCAACATAATTCCGTTTTATGTCATAATTAGTCCCCGTGTACAGGGGTGGATCCAGAATGTTTGAGCTGGGGGATTGAGGCTGCATTTTCTTCTTGTGCCCTTAGAATTATAAATCTGAAATGAATGGAAACAGTGTAATTGGTGTCCAATAAATACAAGGAAACCAGTAAATTGTAAATTGGAACAAATTGGGAATATGTAGAGCAGAATTTTGTATACTTTATTTTACAATTAGGTGACGGTTGTTCGTCTCAGGGAGTGTGAATTATATAAGAGTTAATTGTTGAAATCTTAAAAATTACGAGGGAAATTAATTCGTGTATATATATATATATATATATATATATATATATATATATATATATATATATATATATATATATATATATATATATATATATACATATATATATACATATATATATATATATATATATATATATATATATATATATATATATATATATATATATATATATATATATATATATATATATCTACCTTGGCTGTTTCCCCCTTTGATTGGGGGGTAGCCGACATCAAGAAAGGAAAACAATAAGGGGATTACTTTGCACTATGGGCAATGACGAGGGAGCTAGCGACCGTTCAGATGGCACTGCTGGAGTGCCACAGCCCATCCTCCCGGCTCTTCCACAACCTGTGTCGCTTCACAACTGCCAACTCCTCCTACTGCTCCTACCACAGGGCTACCTCATGTAAGATGCAGCCCCGTGGTAACAGCAGATGCCCATCAGAGCTGCGTCACAATCGATCGCCACTTATTCCTATTCCTGGCACGCTCTCTTGCTTCCCTCACATCCATCCTCCTATCATTCAGGGCTCTCCTTACTCCATCCATCCATCCAAACCTAGGCCTCCCTCTAGCATTTCTCCCATCAACTCTCGCATTCATCACCTTTTTCAGCAGCCTTTCCTCATCCATCCTTTCCACATGGCCAAACCATCTCAGAGCATTCATATCTACTCTGGCTGCAATTTCTCTCCTCACACCCGTTCTTGCTCTCACCACTTCATTCCTAACTCTATCCAATCGAGAAACACCAATCATATTCCTCAGGCATTTCATCTCAAACACATTTAGTTTCCGTCTCTCACTTACTTTCATACCCCATAACTCTGATCCATACATCACAGTTGGCACAACCACTTTCTGATACAAAACTTTCTTAACATTCATTTCCAACCCTCTATTCTTCATCACTCCTTTCAATGTGCCCAACACTTTACATCCTTCATTCACTCTGTGACACACATCTGCTTCCACTCCACCATTTGCAGCTATAACCGAGCCTAAATACTTAAACTGATTAACTTCCTCAAGTGTCTCTCCATTCAACATAACATTCAATCCAGCACCATCCTCATTTCTTGTATACCTCAAAACCTTACTCTTTCCCACATTCACTAGCAACTTCCTTCTCTCACACACCATTCCAAATTCTGACACTAACTGACGCAGCTTTTCCTCTGAATCTGCCAGCACAACAGTATCATATGCAAGCAGCAACTGATTCAGCTCCCACTCGTTATCATCCCCATTTACCATTCTCAAACCTCGACCACGCACTCGCTCATTCACCTCTCTTACAACTCCATCAATATACAAAGTGAAGAGCCATGGTGACATCACACATCCCTGTCTCAGTCCCACACTCACTGGAAACCACTCACTCACTTCATTCCCTACCCTAACACAAGCTCTACTGCCCTCATACAAACTCTTCACTGTATGCAACAATTTACCATTAATTCCATATAATCTCAAAACATTCCACATAGCCTCTCTATCAACTCTATCATATGCTTTCTCCAGATCCAAAAATGCAAAACACATATATAATATATATATGAAAATTAGAAAAGTAATATAACAATTAATTTGGCCTGCTAACTTTAGACAAGCTTGAGTTAGAACATTGTCGTAAGGCATATCATAGATGCTTATAATTGCCAGATGGCAGTGACACACTCGATACCCACCGACCTCCACAACTGGCAACAGAGCCCAATTTTTTTTTTTTTTTTTATGTTAGTGAGCGATCAGACCTTGCCAGGGGCAGAAGTCACGTCCACAACGTATATATATATATATATATATATATATATATATATATATATATATATATATATATATATATATATATATATATATATATATATATATATATATATATATATGCATATATATATATATATATATATATATATATATATATATATATATATATATATATATATATATATATATATATATATATATATATATATATATGAATTCATATACGTATATATGTGCATGTAAATAAACAAAACCTTCATTTTCTGTTCACTTTTTGCTAAATTACATGTCTACTTATAAGTGTGCTCTTAGTTTTGTAAAATAATAGCCATTGCATAAAAATGGAAATAAATGTTTGTTTTTAAACAGTTACTATGTACATCTATGTACATATCAAGGAAAGTTAATACTATCATTATAACCATCCTGAAACTTAGCTTCATACAGGCCTGCACAGTACATCCTTACCTAATATTTTCTTATATTTTCAGTTGTGCGATTTTCTGTATTACTACAATTGTTTTTAATTTCACTAATGTATTCTTCAATATTCCTCATCAATGTGTAATTTAAATTTCTTTATAAAGAACAATTTGGAAATTTAAATATAGATTAACTTCAAGAATGCGTCAGTCCCAAAACCTTTATGAATCATCCTATAATAATAATAATATTAATAATAATAATAATAATAATAGTAATAATGATAATAATGATGGTAATCATAATAATATTAATAATAATAATAATAATAATAATAATAATAATAATAATAATAATAATAGTAATAATAATAATAATAATAATAATAATAATAATAATAATAATAATAATAATAATAATAATAATGGTAATGATGATGGTAATAATCATGATGGTGGTAGAAATAGTTGTGATAATAGTGATAATGGATTAATTGACGTAATTCTCTCTCATGTACATAATTTGAAGGGTAGAGAATGGGAAGGGCTTTCAGTCTTTCTCTTTCTTTTCCTTCCAAATTTATCTTCCAGTATATGGCACTGTGTTTATGTGTATGTATGTATGTATGTTCAGGTTTATATCTGTACGTATATGCGATTAATGTGTATGAGTATGCATGTATGCATCTTTATCTGTGGTAAGGACGAATAACTCCTTTTGCTGAAATGAATACCACAAACACTCTCTCTCTCTCTCTCTCTCTCTCTCTCTCTCTCTCTCTCTCTCACCTTGATATGTGTGACTATGAAGCCCCAGTGGTGTTTCTATTGCTCATCTAATTAATGCATGCATATGTATATGTACCTACTTATTATTCTAACTTGAAAATTGTTATTCTATATCTGCTTCAAATTGTCTGCAGTAGTACTGTTGAAAAGTGAAATGTAATTTATAGCACTCAACAAGGGCTATTGAAAATATTGTTACAAATATTACTCTTCAATTACTCTTCAATTATTACACTATATTTTATTATTAATTACTTGCTATGATATTTTAAACTAATTGCAAATTCTATTAATGTGTTATTTATACATAACCAAAAAGATTGTAATGTTTATCAATTGCAATATGACTGGGATTGCCCATGTGCACATTTCCCCATGTACAGTTATCTGAATAAATGAAAAAAAAAAATATCAGTCTCCCCCTTGGGGGCGGGAATCGATAGTGACAGGAACTATGTAGGAATTGGAGCTCTGAGGAATTAATTGTTTGTTCAAATAAACACCTATAAAGAAGATGCTTATCTGTTATGACCGACCACGCTACCAATAAATAAGATATTATAATTCAGGTGAGAAGAACTATCAGAGTGAGAACAACAACTCCACTACATGTTAATATCTAGAAAAGAATAACAAGTTGTTTAAAGATAATTTGAACTCGAAACAAACGAATAGCTGGGACAAAGCTTGAACTAAAAACAATTGAGTAAGGTTAAAATAGATACGAGATATGTAATGAATTATTATCGTAATTAACTCAAGCTAATGATTTTAATATAGCCTGAACTATTAACAAATTAGATACTTGACCCAAGCTTAGATTCAGGTAACAATATGATATCTTGAGTAAGCTGAAACTCCTAACAAGCGATAGATAATATGCAACTGGAAAATTGCTCTCTTCGGCATTGTGGCGCAGTGGTCGCGACTGAGGCTGGAAATATACTGGCTGGAGGTCCGCTCCTGGCCAAGAGTTGGATTAGCCTTCATTATCGCATGTCATTACCAGTTTAACTGGGCAATTAATAGACTAGGTGATTTCCTATAGGTCTAACTGATTATTGAGGCACTGTCTGGAGATTACTGGGTGTGCGTGACTGAAGACAGGGGATGGGCTTAGCGAGACAATTTTTTTTATTTTATTTATTCAGATAAATGTACAATATGCTAGTCTTATAGTTGAGGTCTGTGCCATCACTGTTTCTATAACTTTGAAAAAAAAAAAAAAAAAAAAAAAAAAAAAGAGGGGTGGAGGGAATACCTTCTCTCTCTCTCTCTCTCTCTCTCTCTCTCTCTCTCTCTCTCTCTCTCTCTCTCTCTCTCTCTCTCTCTCTCTCTCTCTCTCTCTCTCATATGCCTTTTTATATACATAAGCCACTTTTCCCCTTATAAGGTGAGTGGCTGAGTAAAGGAATAATGCTCTGACTTTCTGGGAAGAGAAAGTACAGAGAAGGGTTCTTTCATTCCCTTCGCTCCGCCCCACTTAGTCTACTCTTACGACACGCAGGGGAACATGGAGGAAGTATTCTAACCCCCTCCCTCAAGAGCTCATATGTATGTATATGTGTGTACATGTGTGCATGTATGTGTATATGTATATGTATGTGTATATGTATTTATATGTATATATGTATGTATATGTGTATATGTATATGTATGTGCATGTCTATATGTATCAATAATTACTACTTTTGATTCATAACTCTATCTATATACAAAAGCTGTAGTAATGATGATGGTAATAATAATAATAATAATAATAATAATAATAATAATAATAATAATAATAATAATAATAGTAATAATAATAATGATAATAATAATAATAATGATAATAATAATAATAATGATGATAATAATAATCATGATGGTGGTAGCAATGGTTGTGATAATAGTGATAATGGATTAATTGACGTAATTCTCTCTCACGTACATAATTTGAAGGGTGGAGAAGGGGAAAGGCTTTCAGTCTTTCTCTTTCTTTTCCTTCCAAATTTATCCTCCATTATATGGCACTGTGTTTATGTGTATGTATGTATGTATGTTCAGGTTTATATGTGTACGTATATGCAATTAAGTACATGCACTTTCCTCTGCTGTGTTACCCTCAGATGACAATGATGTGTATGAGTATGCATGGATGTGTCTTTATCTGTAGTAAGGACGAATAACTCCTTTTGCTGAAATGAATACCACAAACTCTCTCTCTCTCTCTCTCTCTCTCTCTCTCTCTCTCTCTCTCTCTCTCTCTCTCTCTCTCTCTCTCTCTCTCTCTCTCTCTCTCTCTCTCTCTCTCTCTCTCTCTCTCTCTCTCTCTCCTTGATATGTATGGCTATGAAGCCCCAGTGGTGTTTCTATTGCTCATCTAATTAATGCATGCATTATATGTATATATATATATATATATATATATATATATATATATATATATATATATATATATGTGTGTGTGTGTGTGTATGTATGTGTGTGTATATATATATGTATGTACCTACTTATTATTCTAACCTGAAAATTGTTATTCTATATCTGCTTCAAATTGTCTGCAGTGGTACTGTTGAGGAGTTGAATGTAATTTAAATGATAGCACTCAACAAGGGCTATTGAAAATATTGTCACAATGATTACTCTTCAAGTACTCTTCAATTATTACACTATATTTTATTATTAATTACTTGCTATGATATTTAAAATTAATTGCAAATTCTATTAGTATGTTATTTATACATAACCACATAGATTGTAATGTTATCAACTGCAATATGACTGGGAGTGCCCATGTGCACATGTCCCCATGTACAGTTATCTGAATAAATAAAAAAAAAAAAAAATAGAGGCCTTTGAAATATTCTTAGTCAAAAAATAACTTAGGGAAAAGGTGAGGTAGTGTATGGCAGGGCAAGGCTCCGATCCACCACATTTCTCCTTTTTGGGTAGACCACACTGAACACCACGGCAGAAAGCGACACTAATTACAATATATTGGCTAAACGAAAGAATTCCGACCTAAGAATTTTTTTGCGGGTCGTTAGTGGTAACTAAGAAGGGATATCTTATTCCTCGGTGGATGGTGGGAGGGAAAGAATTTCACGCTCGTATTTCCTTCGTTTTCTTTCTTGCCGCAAAGCAACTGGGAGAAGTGGGAACGGGTAAATGTGATGTAGTCCTTATTCACTCTCTTCAGTGCTGATATAACCATCCTCTATAATTCAGCGGGATATGCATGTATTTTTGTATATATTATTATTATTATTATTATTATTATTATTATTATTATTATTATTATTATTATTATTATTATCCCCAAGGATCTGAGAAGAGTGGTTTAGGTGTGTGTACATCGTGGTGAATGAGGCATGTATGTATGTATGTATTATTATTATTATTATTATTATTATTATTATTATTATTATTATTATTATTATTATTATTGTTGTTATTATTATTATTCCATTTAATTTCGCGTTCCTCTTTTCATCCTTTGGTATGTTAATTTCTCTGTGACCTTTGCTTAATAAAACAGTACTTCCTTTTTTATTTGGGATAATACCATGTCTTTCCTCTCAGGCTGGGAATAATGATAATGATCTAAAAGTCACATAATTAAAAAAAAATTATGAATAAAAGAAAGGAATGTATTTTGAATATTGACTAGTAACATGAAGTTGTAAAAATATATTTGTCAAATCTACAACTCAAAAAAGTAAAATGATCTTTTTTTTTGTGTTTTTTGTTTAATCGGCTTTTAAGTTTAGGAAGCATGTCTTCTTTCGCAGACATTCCACGCACAGTGACTTGGTTCCTCAAACTTAATAAGTTCAAGTTAAACTAATTCATTTCTTTTTTGCTTTTCTTGTGGAAGTCAGCTACAGCCATGCCGATTCCGTGCTTGCCAAACGTACGACACAACTTGTTTACTTATGAAACATTGAGCTACAAGTCTAACTTGTGTATCTTTTTAATTCATACAGAATTTTAAATTTTAATTATATATGCTTGATTTATTATACAACCTTTTTTTTTATTTAAATATACCGTAGAATTTGTTACTGAAGTACGAAAACTTCCACTGGCTTTAACAACAGTCCCATTGCAATAGTTTAGTATGCTTGTGACTATTCGAAGGTGATGTGACGACGTTTTCTTTCGGTGCCATGTGTTACTCCTAATCTTTCTTTGAACGTTTCTACAAACATCTGATATGAAATTAATTGACAAAACGAAAAATTATTTAATCGCATCCCAGGATATATATAATTCTTGAAGTGTTACAAAAGAGTGAATTAATTGTTTTGAAGTTCGTGAACTCTCGTGAAAGAAAAAGTGTTTGTGACAGGTATAAGCGAATACTCGTTCAGATCAGAGGGATAAATTAATCTATTTAATCAGGAAGTCAATTAATCATCTTGGAACAGTGAATAAGGTATGTAATCCTGCCTCAGTACTGCTTAATTAGTTTAAGGATTAACTGAAACGTTTCCGACAGTTTGACTTTGCTTACTTGTATGAAAGTAAGGTAATGCATGATTTAAGTACCGGTAAAGAGAGAGAGAGAGAGAGAGAGAGAGAGAGGAGTTGATTATTACATTCTTGTTTGGTTGTTTTGAGGTGTTATTATTGCTGATATTGTAACTCCTTTGCTTTCGGTATAAGTCTGTGTACATTTTTTTTTTGTCACTTTCGAAACTGAAAACTGTATGGTTTATACTTTCACTTTTATTGATTGTTTGGATAATTGCTCTAAAATTTAGGATCTCATGAAGTATTAGAACCTGACTTTTATCAGCGGTTAGCTAAGTTAGGTTAAATTCATCAACATCGACCACCTGAAGATTACGAACCTCACCTTTACCCCAACTGAAGAATTAGAACCCATAAAAATTTCAGGTTCCAATTCTTCATGAATTCTAATATTTTAACTCCTGTTCTTTCATTATAAATCGATGGACGTGTTTTGAGGATTGTAATTATGGACTTTTGGGTAGTAAGTAATGAAATGGTTTCGATGTTACAAAGTGTGCGAATGTGTTTCAGTATTAGAGGTCTGTCTTATTAAAAAAAAAATTAAAAAAAAATATTGACATGCATTAAAACTCCATTTTTCTTCTTCTTCTTCTTCTTCTTCTTCTTCTTCTTATTATTATTATTATTATTATTATTATTATTATTATTATTATTATTATTATTATTATTGAATGTTTTCCAATGACATAAAAATGTATAACTACAGGATGTATTTTGATGGAGACAACAGTCTCTGAAAGTTTAAGAAGTATTTTACAATAATAAAAAAATTAGTGTATATTCTTATGGGACCGCGGTAGCGCAGTAGTTAGAGTTCTCAACTTGGGAAGTGTTAAATCCGCGTTCGAGTCCACCTTGGGGCGGTAGGAAGGGTATTCAGCCTTTAATTACGAGCTCCAACCTGCGTCCATCCTCATCTGAATGTGTATTAATGGTGACAAAACGTCAAACAAACCTACTGCTAATATTTAGGCCTGTTCCTTTTAGGGATTTATAGTAGTCTCCGTGGCACAATGGTAGCGTCTGCGACTCGAAGGCGGCAAGTCGAGGGTTCGCGCCCCGTCACGGACTGAAGTTAGTAAGGGCATACACTCAGGGCAACGATTACATCTGCCAAAACAAGTCCTTCGTAAGAAGGCAACCGTCCTAGCCCTTAGTAGAAAAGGGAGTTCGTGACGTAAAACCGAATCCAATCCATCCATCCTTTAGGGATTTATGGACAACCTTCATATTATTATTATTATTATTATTATTTTATAAATTTTTGCAGAGCATTTTAACGTTATTTATGCAAATTGAAGGCAAGAGCTTTCTCTCGTAACATATTCAATAGCTTTGGCTTCTATTACTTATTTAGGCATTCATGTTTGGCAGTATTATTAGAATTAGAGGGGGGTAAGAATACTTCCTCCGTGTTCCCATGCGTGTCGCAAAAGTCGACTAAATGGGGCGGAGCGAGGGGGCTGGGAATCCCCTCCTCTGTATTTAATTCCCACAAAAAAGTAAAAGTATTGTCTTTGACTCAGCCACCCTCTTTATAAGGGGGAATATGGCTTTGGTATATGGATTATTATTATTATTATTATTATTATTATTATTATTATTATTATTAAAACGTTACGACTAATCACAACACAGCACGTGGAATGCAGTACACAGCACACTTCCTTTCGGTGTAAACAGCTGCAAATTAGACTAGAAACAAAGGCTGGGATGGAGGCTGCCTCGCAAGTACGTCCTCACCTGCTCACTATTTCGGCTTACACCAGCGATTCAATATGTCTACTATTTTTAGTGTTTTTCTTTTCTTTTCTATTCTTCCTTTGGATTCGTTCAGGTATCTCTAGAAAGTATTTGACTGGAGCTTTGTTCGTGTATATAAAGTATCTGACTGGGGCTTTTGAATGTGTGCTGATTTGAATGTATTGATAAATAGGTGCTGATACACCTTACCTTTGTTCAGTTTTTAGCATGATTCCTCTCGCATACTATGATATATATATATATATATATATATATATATATATATATATATATATATATATATATATATATATATATATATATATATATATATATGACTGGGAGTGCCCATGTCCCCATGTACAGTTATCTGAATTAAAAAAAAAAAAAAAAAAAAAAAAAAAAAAATATATATATATATATATATATATATATATATATATATATATATATATATATATATATATATATATATATATATATATATATATATATATATGTGTGTGTGTGTGTGTGTGTGTGTGTGTGTGTGTGTGTGTGTGTGTGTGTGTGTGTGTGTGTGTGTGTGTGTGTGCGATTACTTCTTGCAATTGTTGTAGCTTCTGTACAACCATACAAATGAGACCTCGTCGCTAACTCTTTGTGGTCACGTAAGATCTGCCAGAGACCGTTGCTTAAAAAGCGACGATGTATCTACACTCCAGCTATCATCGCTACTGATATCCCATGAATTAAAATATTACGCCCACCATTCATCATCGTAGTAAATGAGCATTAGACAGATATATTGATGGGTAGGACCTTCCCATTATAATCACTCCCCCAATTAGGCTGAAAATTCTTCATGTGGTGTTCGACGTCAGAGGTAAATAATACCTTTCCTTTTCAAAATACTTCAGCAAACATCACTGAAAGCGAAATTCAAGTTTAAAAATGGACACAACGAGTGTCCTTGACCACATCCTTGCCCTTTTTTCTGTAATTATGCTAATCTGGGGTTAAGCATATGACCCTACCTAATATGGAGATACTCCCTGGCATTGATGATAAGATTATCCCTGTCTGTAAGCACACCAACATTTCATCAGATATTGTAAATCTTTGAGAAATTTTTCACTGAAATATAATTTTCTACTTTTTTTTCATAATCTCTTCCATCGAAACACCAAAACAAATAGATTTTGGAATTAGGCCTATGGCTCTTCGTGTCATAAATTTCTATTGGCACAATTAAGCGTGATTTTACGGGTGTAATTGATTGAGTTTGCAAAATCATTCTTATAAAATGAGTGATTTATTACTCTCGAAGTTTCTCATTTCACATTAATTTCCAGAAAGGAAGCCTGAAGCTGCCAATCCCCAAACAGGTATCCCAAACACCCAGTGAGGACTGTAGCAAGCCTTATTTTCACTTCTATGGCGATAAAATTCCTGAGTGCTAATCTGTAATATGTTGTTGCTCCCTTTCCGTATGATGGGGGTAATTTGGGACTATGTGCAATTGATTAATAAGAGCATCCTAAACCCTGTAAATTTTGTACTGTTACCTTTACAGGTACTACAGTTAAGATTTTAAAGGATTTGGAATACTCTAATTATATAATTATATAGTCCCAAATTACCCCATCGTACGATTTGTTTGATGATTGGAAAGCTTTCTCACTCGCCATAATACGATCTCCTAAAACTTAAACTATCCGACTTCGCAGCAACTCAAGATTAACGACGCCCATAACATTAAATAACCTCATAAGTTGTTTGGTTTGTTTAGGCTAGGTAAATCCCTAACTTAACCTAGTCTAATTTAATCTAACTACTTACGGGGTTATTTAATGGTCTGGGGGTTTCTAATCTTTACCTGATCCCTTGCGTTTAATAGGAATTTACCCATCGGTCTCTTTGGCCTCCAGAAAACCACGTTGAATTTGATTGTAAACAAATTGAGCACTCTCACTTTAGCAAACAAGCGTGGCATGCCTCCCCTGACATTACCTTGACTCCTTCGGAATGTCACAACTTATACGAAAATTCCCTCACCTAAAATTTGGTCACCCTGGTCTCAGATGATATGCGTTGGTAAACTGCATATTTTCCTTATTCTTCGTTCGAAATGCTATAATAAAGTCAAGCGCAGTGAATTACCATTATGCAGAAAAGCATTACATATTTATCTTGGAGGTGCGGTCATGGTTTGGGTAATATTTTGTCCATAAAATATTTATGAAAATTTGGGATAGCTCTCTCTCTCTCTCTCTCTCTCTCTCTCTCTCTCTCTCTCTCTCTCTCTCTCTCTCTCTCTCTCTCTCTCTCTATCTATCTATCTATCTGTGTGTGTGTTTAGTAATTTCAAATTATTAATGTTTCCTTTTGGTTATTCAGCACAATTTAATTTTTCTTTAGCTAAAATTTGTGTTGGAAAAACATTAGATTAATTAGATCGCTCATTAATATTTGTCATTGTGCTCTATAGTTTTGTTGTTTTATTTTTCTTGTCGATGTTCTCCCTTTTTGGAGTGAGCGTGTTGCGTGTGTATCTCATTGTCCTTCGTTTCCTAAATGCTCTTGCGTGTGATTAAGTGGCAATATATTCACCTTTTAATGTCATACAGATTATATATATATATATATATATATATATATATATATATATATATATTATATATATGTGTGTGTGTGTGTGTGTGTGTGTGTGTGTGGTGTGTGTGTGTGTGTGTGTGTGTGTGTGTAGCATGCGCACGCACGCGCACGCGCGCACTTTCCTCACGTAAAGCATCTTACTCTTGCTGTATTTGTTATCAATAGTACGGTATAGATTTTGCAAGTGAACATTGGCAAACGAAAATATCCAGTCTCCTATTTCTACAGTCATTTGCATTTCAAATGCATATTAAGTTTGATTTTAAACACAAAATAAATGAATATATATTACAGTATGTATTCAAGTATTCTAAGAACAGTAACATTGTAATAAATAATTTTCTTTGAGTAAAATGAATTAATATATATCGCAGTATACGATATGCAAGTATTCTTGACACATTTTGTTCATTCTAGGAAAGTCATACTGCTACTTTACATTCTCTCTCTCTCTCTCTCTCTCTCTCTCTCTCTCTCTCTCTCTCTCTCTCTCTCTCTCTCTCTCTCTCTCTCTCTCTCTCTCTCTCGTGCACACACACACACACACACACACACACACACACACACACACACACACACACACACACACACACACACACACACATAATCAAATGTAATTAATTGTTTACGCTTTGTCAGTAGGCAGTGAGTGATAAACATGCAAAAAAAAAAAAACTCACAAACGAGACCGCTTGTGCAAACTGTTTAATATGACATGACCCTTGAAAGGGGTAAATTATGCCTGCCCAATCACATTGATTTTTTTTATTTTTTTTTATTTATTCAGATAACTGTACATGGGGACATGTGCACATGGGCACTCCCAGTAATATTGCAGTTGATAACATTACAATCTATGTGGTTATGTATAAATAACATACTAATAGAATTTGCAATTAATTTTAAATATCATAGCAAGTAATTAATAATAAAATATAGTGTAATAATTGAAGAGTACTTGAAGAGTAATCATTGTGACAATATTTTCAATAGCCCTTGTTGAGTGCTATCATTTAAATTACATTTCACTTTTTAACAGTACTACTGCAGACAATTTGAAGCAGATATAGAATAACAATTTTCAGGTTAGAATAATAAGTAGGTACATACATATATATATACACACACATACATACACACACACACACACACACACATATATATATATATATATATATATATATATATATATATATATATATATATATATATGCATGCATTAATTAGATGAGCAATAGAAACACCACTGGGGCTTCATAGCCATACATATCAAGGAGAGAGAGTAATAATAATAATAATCCTGAGAGAGAGAGAGAGAGAGAGAGAGAGAGAGAGAGAGAGAGAGAGAGAGAGATTATTTATTTTATTTTATTAATTTATTGCGC
>JAXCGZ010022696.1:157500-182862 GCA_037179515.1 Halocaridina rubra | reverse complement strand
TTATAATAATAATAATAATAATAATAATAATAATAATAATAATAATAATAATAATAATAATAATATCTAAGCAGAATTATTGGAATAGACATCATGAAAGTAATGCAGAGGTATATTAAAACCCAGCAAAGAGCTGGATATTCATTACACATCTTTTATAATCCCTTCACATCTGACAGGTCATTACACTCTCCATCTCTGTTTCTCTTTACAACCTGATATAGTCTGTTTTAATTTATCATTTTTTAGCCCATCCTGGTGTCACAATAAATTTTTTTTTCCCCTCAAAAAAAAAAAAAAAAAAAAAAAAAAAAAAAAAAAAAAAAAAAAAAAAAAAAAAAAAATCCGCGATGCACTGAATCCGCGATAGGTGAACCACGAAAAAGCAACGGATTACTGTAAGTATATATATATATATATATATATATATATATATATATATATATATATATATATATATATATATATATATATATATATATATATATATATATATATATATATATATATATATATATATATACATATATACATATATATATATATATATATATATATATATATATATATATATATATATATATATATATATATATATATATATATATATATATATATATATATACAGTGATCCCTCGTTTATCGCGGGGGTTAGGGTCCGGGACCGACCGCGATAGGTGAATTTCCGCAAAGTAGGATCACCCTATATGTACATAGGTATTTTACATTTATTTTTACGTTTACTGTATAAACCCACCCTGTACTGTTAACAAACCAACCTTTACTTCATAAATAGCTGCATGCAAGCGCAAATTTATATGAAAGTGATAGGAATCTTACCGTGAAAGAGGTGGTAATGACATGACATACTCATATACATAGGTATTTTGCAATTATTTTTACGTTTACTGTATAAACCCTCCCTGCACTGTTAAAAAACCACCCTTAAATTTATAAATAACTGCATGCAAGCGCAAATGTATATGAAAGTGATAGGTAAACTTACCGTGAATGAGGTGGTAATGACATGACATACTCATATACATAGGTATTTTACAATCATTTTTACGTTTACTGTATAAACCCTCCCCTGCGGCCGACATCTGAAAAACTTCCGTCTTTCAGCATATCAAACAGTTTCACCTTATCTGTTATGGTTAACATTTTCCTTTGCCGCTTAAGCTCACTACCAGGAGCCTTAGAAGATGAAGGACGTTTGAGAGGCATTGCAAAGGTTGAAATACGAGTAAAAAGATATCACAAGCACAATGTATTAATAAGCACAACGCGAACGGCGCACATGTGAGTTAGATGAACGAGTGAGGTGAGACAATAGAATATGGTGGGAGAACCAAGCTTCAATCAAAAAGCCAATCAGACTCCATGATACAGAACATGCAGAAAAACAATTATGTGATTCGTCATCTCCCAACCTTTCATCCAATAGCATTCCATGAACTATCTCTCTTTGTTGAGAGCCTTTGCGTTTTCCAAGACGCCAATACATTGTACGCTATCGGACAGTATTTCACATGGTGCAATACTGTGAGTTATATGTTTAAAATTATGTTTTTTACTAGTTTTTACTGTTTTTTTTATTCTTAGGCTAGGAAATACTTGTTTTATCAATAAAATAATGAAAATTTCAATATGTACTAGCTCACGTAGGTGCGACCCTAATCGTTTTCCAAAACGCTGATACCGGTATCGTATTTACATGGTGCAATACTGTTATTATTTATGTTTTTTACTATTTTTTACTGTTTTATTATTCTTAGGCTAAGAAATACGTTTTTTTATCAATAAAATCATCAAACTACTGGAAATTTTAATATATGCTAGCTCACGTAGGTGCGACCCTTTGCATTTTCCGAAACGCTGATACCGGTATCGTACTTTCTATAGTGCAGTTACATGTTCAAATTTATGTTTTTTTACTATTTCTTACTGCTTTATTATTCTTAGGCTGGGAAACACATTTGTTTTATCAATAAAATAATGAAATTATTTTATTCAATAAAATAATGAAAATACTGAAAATTTTTATTTCTTAAAATTTCAATATTTTCGCATATACGGTGTTACCTCGGTTATTCGCGCTTCTTGGTTCGCGTTCTCACTCTATTGCGTTTTATTTATTTATTTTTTTTTTATAAATTATTATTTTATTTTATGGGTATATGCAAAAATATTAAAATATTGAAAATTTTTTTTTTTCAGTATTTTCATTTTTTTATTGAAATTTACGTTGCGTGCTGTTATTTATAATGTAAAGGGTGTTTTTTTTAACAGTGCAGGGAGGGTTTATACAGTTCGTAAACGAAAAAATAATTGTAAATGAGTATGTATGTCACGTCATCATCACCTCATTCATCGTAATTTTATCTATCACTTTAATAAAAATTTACGTTGCTTGCTGTTATTTATAATGTAAAGGGTCTTTTTTTAACAGTGCAGGGAGGGTTTATACAGTACGTAAACGAAATAATAATTGTAAATGAGTATGTATGTCACGTCATTTCACCTCATTCACCGTAATTTTATCTATCACTTTCATAAAAATTTACATTGCTTGCTGTTATTTATAATGTAAAGGGTCTTTTTTAACAGTGCAGGGAGGATTTATACAGTACGTAAACGAAAAAATAATTGTAAATGAGTATGTATGTCACGTCATTATTACCTCATTCACCGTAATTTTATCTATCACTTTCATAAAAATTTACGTTGCTTGCTGTTATTTATAATGTAAAGGGTGTTTTATTAACAGTGCAGGGAGGGTTTATACAGTACGTAAACGAAAAAAAAATTGTAAATGAGTATGTATGTCACGTCATTATCACCTCATTCACCGTAATTTTATCTATCACTTTCATAAAAATTTACGTTGCTTGCTGTTATTAATAATGTAAAGGGTCTTTTTTTAACAGTGCAGGGAGGGTTTATACAGTACGTAAAAGAAAAAATAATTGTATATGAGTATGTATGTCATGTCACTATCACCTCATTCACCGTAATTTTATCTATCACTTTCATAAAAATATACGTTGCTTGCTGTTATTTATAATGTAAAGGGTGTTTTTTTAACAGTGCAGGGAGGGTTTATACAGTACGTAAATGAAAAAATAATAATTGTAAATGAGTATGTATGTCACGTCATTATCACCTCATTCACCGTAATTTTATCCATCACTTTCATAAAAATTTACGTTGCTTGCTGTTATTTATAATGTAAAGGGTGTTTTTTTAACAGTGCAGGGAGGGTTTATACAGTACATAAATGAAAAAATAATTGTAAATGAGTATGTATGTCACATCATTATCACCTCATTCACCGTAAATTTATCTGTCACTTTCATAAAAATTTACATTGCTTGCTGTTATTTATAATGTAAAGGGTGTTTTTTTAACAGTGCAGGGAGGGTTTATACAGTACGTAAATGAAAAAATAATTGTAAATGAGTATGTATGTCACGTCATTATCACCTCATTCACCGTAATTTTATCTATCACTTTCATAAAAATTTACGTTGCTTGCTGTTATTTATAATGTAAAGGGTGTTTTTTTAACAATGCAGGGAGGGTTTATACAGTACGTAAACGAAAAAATAATTGTAAATGAGTATGTATGTCACGTCATTATCACTTCATTCACTGTAATTTTATCTATCACTTTCATAAAAATTTACGTTGCTTGCACATCTGTTGGTTTATTTACTTTTTATAACTGTGTAAAGTGCCCCTCCCTAGTTGGCTGGGACAAAGAGAGTGTGGGGGGTTGGGTAGAATAGAATGTTGGAGAGAGAGAGAGAGAGAGAGAGAGAGAGAGAGAGAGAGAGAGAAAATCTTCAAGTAACTCTTGTTCATTCAACTAAAACTACATTATTTATAGTAAAAATAATGGTTTAATTACGAATTCGTAATAATAATAATAATAATAATAATAATAATAATAATAATAATAATAATAATAATAATAATCTCCCCAATCATCATCAAAGGAAAATTATTGTTGCCAATAATAATAATAATAATATTAATAATAATAATCATAATAATAATAATAATAATAATAATAATAATAATAATAATAATAATAATAATAATAATAATAATAAGATCTAAGGAGAATTTTTAGAATAGACATCATGAAAGTAATGCAGAGGTATAGTAAACCCAGCAGAGAGCTGGATATTCATTACACATCTTTTATAATCCCTTCACATCTGACAGGTCATTACACTCTCCATCTCTGTTTCTCTTTACAGCCTGATAAAGGCCGTTTTATTTTATCATTTTTGGCCTGTCCTGGTGTCATAATCATCTTTATTAAATTATTATTTTTTTCTTTTTAAGGTGTTCCTACTTTGCGGTTTTCCTGTCTTGCACCGGGTCCCGGAACCGAACTATCGCGATAAGGGGGGGATTACTGTATATATATAACACACCTTGTTCCTTTTATTCGCAATTTTGTTATCCACGAAATTGTAATAACGCCCCCAAATATAATAGTAAAAAATTCGAATTTCTCGAATAACGCCCTCCACAAAAAAAAAAATAATTTATTATATATATATATATATATATATATATATATATATATATATATATATATATATATATATATATATATATATATATATATATATATATATATATATATATATATATATATATATATATATATATATATTATATATATATATATATATATATATATATATATATATATATATATATATATATATATATATATATATATATATATATATATATATATATATATATATATATATATATATATATATATATATATATATATATATATATATATATATATATATATATATATATATATATATATATATTATTTGTTTTTTAAAGTGCAGAAAATCAGTAATTCTTGAAATAAAATTGCAAGGGTTGAGCCGTCATGAGAGTGGTGAGAGTACGGTCGCCATTGAACAGGCATTGCATCTCAGTGAATGTATGTACGTACACTATCAGTGAAAATGAGGAAAAAATAAATATAAGTGCAAAAGCTGGTTTTAGTTTAACTGCGGCTAAGTCTTCATATTCTCGATCGGATATTATGGGAAAAATGGAAAAAATGGTAAGTAAGAAGTTTTCATATTGTCGGTTGGATATTCTGGAGAAAATGGGAAAAATGGTAAATATAGGACACTTCTTCCACGAGTACAAAGAGGATTACGATAAGATAAGATCATCATCATCATTATACATTTTATATATATATATATATATATATATATATATATATATATATATATATATATATATATATATATATATATATATATATATATATATATATATATATATATATATATATATATATATATATATATATATATATATATATATATATATATATATATATATATATATATATATATATATATATATATATATATATATATATATATATATATATATATATATATATATATATATATATATATATATATATATATATATATATATATATATATATATATATATATATATATATATATATATATATATATATATATATATATATATATATATATATATATATATATATATATATATATATATATATATATATATATATATATATATATATATATATATATATATATATATATATATATATATATATATATATATATATATATATATATATATATATATATATATATATATATATATATATATATATATATATATATATATATATATATATATATATATATATATATATATATATATATATATATATATATATATATATATATATATATACAGTGTTCCTTCCATTATCGCGAGGGTTCGGTTCCGGGACCCAGCACGAGACAGGAAAATCGCGGAGTAGGATCAGCCTATATGTACATAGATATTTTAATTTATTTTTACGTTTACACCGTATAAACTGTATAAACTCTCCCTGTACTGTTAAGAAACCACCCATTTATGCAAGCGTAAATTTATATAACATACTCATGTACATAGGTATTTTACAATTATTTTTATGTTTACTGTATAAACCCTCCCTGCACTGTTAAAAAACCACCCTTTACTTTACAAATAACAGCATGCAACGTAAATTTATATGTACGTGATAGGTAAACTTACCTTATCTGTTATGGTTAACATTTTCCTTTGCCGCTTAGGATCACTACAAGAAGCCTTAGAAGATGAAGGATGCTTGGGTGGCATTGCAAAGGTTAAAATATGTGAGTAAAAAAATCACAAGCAAAACGTATTAATGAGCACAACATGAACGGCGCACACGTGAGTTAGACTGAACGAGCCTTTGTCCGAAACGCTGATAGCGGTATCGTATTTTACATGTTGCAATACTGTTAGTATTTATGTTTTTTACTATTTTTTACTGTTTAATTATTCTTAGGGTAAGAAATACAATTATTTATCAATAAAATCATGAAACTACTAGATATATTAATAAGCACAACCTGAACGGCGCACACGTGAGTTAGCCTGAACGAGCCTTTGTCCGAAACGATGATAGCGGTATCGTATTTTACATGTTACAATACTGTTAGTATTTAAGTTTTTTACTATTTTTTACTGTTTTATTATTCTTAGGCTAGGAAATACTTTTTTTTATCAATAAAATCATGAAACTACTGGAAATATAAATATATATGCTAGCCCACGTATCTGCGACCCCAATACATTGTACGCTATCTGACACTTTCGCATGATGCAATACTGTGAGTTATACTGTACGTACGTATATCTAAATTTATGTTTTTTACTATTTTTTACTGTTTTATTATTCGTAGGCTGGGAAATAATTTTTTTTTATCAATTAGATAATGAAATATATTTTTTTTCAATAAAAAAATTAAAATACTGAGAATTTTTATTTTTTTAATATTTTAATATTTTTGCATATACCCCCCCCAAAAAAATAATAATTTGAAAAAAAAAAAAACGTGGTACAGTGAAAGCACGAGCCAAGAAACGCGATCCAGCGATGGATCACTGTATATATATATATATATATATATATATATATATATATATATATATATATATATATATATATATATATATATATATATATATTATATATATATATTATATATATATATATATATATATATACAGTGTTACCCCGGTTATTCGCGCTTCTTGGTTCGCGTTCTCACTCTATTGCGGTTTTTTTTTGGATAAATTATTATCTTATTTTATGGGTATACGCAAAAATATTAAAATATTGAAAAAAAACATTTTGAGTATTTTCATTTTTTTCTAAATTTACGTTGCGTGCTGTTATTTATAATGTAAAGGGTGTTTTTTTAGCAGTGCAGGGAGGGTTTATACAGTTCGTAAACGAAAAAATAATTGTAAATGAGTATGTGTGTCACGTCATCATCACCTCATTCATGGTAATTTTATCTATCACTCATAAAAATTTACGTTGCTTGCTGTTATTTATATTGTAAAGGGTGTTTTTTTAACAGTGCAGGGAGGGTTTATACAGTACGTAAACGAAAAAATAATTGTAAATGAGTATGTATGTCACGTCATTATCACCTCATTCACCGTAATTTTTCTATCACTTTCATAAAAATTTACGTTGCTTGCTGTTATTTATAATGCAAAGGGTGTTTTTTTAACAGTGCAGGGAGGGTTTATACAGTACGTAAACGAAAAAATAATTGTAAATGAGTATGTATGTGACGTCATTATCTCCTCATTCACCGTAATTTTATCTATCACTTTCATAAAAATTTACGTTGCTTGCTGTTATTTATAATGTAAAGAGTGTTTTTTTAACAGTGCAGGGAGGGTTTATACAGTACGTAAACGAAAAAATAATTGTAAATGAGTATGTATGTCACGTCATTATCACCTCATTCACCGTAATTTTATCTATCACTTTCATAAAAATTTACGTTGCTTGCTGTTATTCATAATGTAAAGTGTGTTTCTTTAACAGTGCAGGGAGGGTTTATACAGTACGTAAATGAAAAATTAATTGTAAATGAGTATGTATGTCACGTCATTATCACCTCATTCACCGTAATTTTATCTATCACTTTCATAAAAATTTACGTTGCTTGCTGTTATTTATAATGTAAAGGGTGTTTTTTTAACAGTGCAGGGAGGGTTTATACAGTACGTAAACGAAAAGATAATTGTAAATGAGAATGTATGTCACGTCATTATCACCTCGTAATTTTATCTATCACTTTCATAAAAATTTACGTTGCTTGCTGTTATTTATAATGTAAAGGGTGTTTTTTTAACAGTGCAGGGAGGGTTTATACAGGATGTAAACGAAAAAATAATTGTAAATGAGTATGTATGTCACGTCATTATCACCTCATTCACCGTAATTTTATCTATCACTTTCATAAAACTTTACGTTGCTTGCTGTTATTTATAATGTAAAGGGTTTTTTTTCAACGGTGCAGGGAGGGTTTATACAGTACGTAAATGAAAAAATAATTGTAAATGAGTATGTATGTCACGTCATCATCACATTCACGGTAAGTTTTCCTATCACTTTCATAAAAATTTACGTTGCTTGCTGTTATCTATAATGTTAAGGGTGTTTTTTTTAACAGTGCAGGGAGGGTTTATACAGTACGTAAACGAAAAAATAATTGTAAATGATATTTATGTCACGTCATTATCACCTCATTCACTGTAATTTTATCTATCACTTTCATAAAAATTTACGTTGCTTGCTGTTATTTATAATGTAAAGGGAGTTTTTTTAACAGTGCAGGGAGGGTTTATACTGTGTAAACGTAAAAATGTATTAAAATATCTATGTACATATAGGCGGATCTTACTTCGCGGATTTCCTGGTTCGCGGCGGGTCCCGGAACCGAACTACCGCGATAAGTGAGGCAACACTGTATATATATATATATATATATATATATATATATATATATATATATATATATATATATATATATATATATATATATATATATATATATATATACACAGCTCGCTTGTTTTGCGTTGTTAAAATATGCGAAATTGGAATAACGCCCCCAAACAATATATGAATAACGCCCGCGTAAATAATTAAAAAAAAAAAATTAATTTTAGTAAATAAGCGACCGCCTCGGAAACTCTTTCCCGCCATGCTGCCATGTTCTTCAGTGTCAGTTCTTATATATTTTAAAGATTATATACTGTACTATCATGGCCAGTATATTCCCAGGAAAAGACTGTGGAAGTGCTTCTACTCCAAGAAGAGCAAGAAAGGCAATAGGCCTTGAAGTAAAATTGCAAGTGTTGGCCTGTTATGAGTGTGGTGAGAGTACGGTCACCATTAAATTTGCGATGCATCTTAGTGAAAGCACGCTGCGCACTATCCGTGAAAATGCAGAAAAAATAAAGAAAAGTGCAAAAGCTGGTGTTAGTTTAACTGCGGCTAAGTCTTCATATACGCAATCAGATATAATGGAGAGATTGGAATAAATGCTAAGTACGTGGACGAGCATTAAGAACAAACAGCAAACAAACCTGACATATAATATCGTCAGGGAAAAAGGGTCTGAGATTTATGAGCATTGGAAATCCCAGGTGGAAGGCGAAGAAGTAAAACCCTTTACAGCTAGCTCTGGTTGGTTTACTAATTTTCAGTGTACGTTTGGTTATTTCAACTGAAAAATACAAGGCGAGAGCACATCAGCTGATACAGAGGCGGCAAAACGTTTGCAGATAGAGGTTCGTTCTCCCGTATCCTCCTCCTCTTCTACCGCTTAAATTACGTGCTCACTGCCACCATGCACATCCCAGTGTATGCCTGTTGCCCACAGCATAATAGAATATGTTAATTAGCTTGCTGTACAGTAAATCTGAGTATCTTTTGTTCTCTTTACTACAGTATATGTTTTTCAATAAAAATAGCTACAGGTCTTTCTGCTTTGTTATGTACTAGTAAAATATGTTTTACTTATCTTATATCTTTGGTATAGTGTGTCTATGTACTGTTGTGAAAAGTATATAGGCCCATTATCATTGTTTCATATGGAAAATGACTCGTTACATTACCTGATTTTTACATTACGTGTCACTTCTGAGAACCTATCTTCGCGTTATTCCAAGAACTGGGTGTATATATATATATATATATATATATATATATATATATATATATATATATATATATATATATATATATATATATATATATATATATATATATATATATATATACAGTGTTGCATCACTTATGGCGGTAGTTCGGTTCTGGGACCCGGCGCGAACCCGGGAATCCGTGGTGTAGAGATCAGCCTATATGTACATAGATATTTTAATGTATTTTTACGTTTACACTGTATAAACCCTCCCTGTACTGTTAAAAAAACACCCTTTACATTATAAATAACAGCAAGCAACGTAATTTTTTTATGAAAGTGATAGGAAAACTTACCATGAATGAGGTGATGATGACTTGACATTAATAGGTTCCATATTTTACAATAATTTTTACGTTTACGTAAAATAGCGGCCGACATCCACAAACTTTTTTCCTTCTTTCAACATATCTAAGAGTTTCACTTTATCTACAATGGTTAACATTTTCCTTTGCCGCTTAGGCTCACTACAAGAAGCCTTAGAAGATGAAGGATTCTTGGGAGGCATTGCAAAGGTTAAAATATGCGAGTAAAAAAATCGCAAGCAAAACATATTAATAATAGTAAGCACAACATGAATGGCACACACGAGTGAGGCGAGACAATGGAAGATGGTGGAAGCCTTTGTCCGAAACGCTGATAGCGGTATCGTATTTTAAATATTGCAAAACTGTTAGTATTTATGTTTTTTACTATTTTTTACTGTTATATTATTCTTAGGCTAAGAAATACGTATTTTTTTTATCAGTAAACTCATGAAACTACTGGAAATATAAATATATATGCTAGCTCACGTAGCTTCGACCCCAATACATTGTACGCTATCGAACACAAGCAAAACGTGAGTTAGACTGAACGAGTCTTTGTCCAAAATGCTGATAGCGGTATCGTATTTTACATGTTGCAATACTCTTAGTATTTATGTTTTTTACTATTTTTTATTGTTTTATTATTCTTAGGCTAATAAATACGTTTTTTTTATCAATAAAATCATGAAACTACTGGAAATATAAATATATATGCTAACTCATGTAGCTGCGACCCCAATACATTGTACGCTATCGAACACTATTTCGTATGATGCAATACTGTGAGTTATACTGTACGTACGTATATCATTCAGTTATTAGTACAATGTATATTAATTTAAAATTCATCTACTTATTTGATGATTGTACGAAATCTATTGTATTTATTCATTGTAATTTGGACCAAATATTCTTTTTGTAAAGATTATGCTGTAATTTTCAAAAGAGGTGGTCAATAAACGTATCTATCTATCTATCTATCTATCTACATTTATGTTTTTTACTATTTTTTACTGTTTTATTATTCGTAGGCTGGGAAATAATTTTTTTTTATCAATTAGATAATGAAATATGTTTTTTTCAATAAAAATAAATGAAAATACTGAAATTTTTTTTTTTAATATTTTAATATTTTTGCATATACCCATGAAATAAAATAATACTTTATCCAAAAAAAACCGCGATAGAGTGAGAAAGCGAACCAGGAAGCGCGAATAACTGGGGTAACACTGTAGTGCGGATGAAAGCTGCTTTGGCCCTGTGGACTGCTGCTTGCAGAAAGAAAAACATCAGCTTACACACCAATATCATACAAACAAAAGTGAAGAAGCTGTACGAAACATTCGCTGCAAATGAACCCTATGACGACAGTGGCGACTGTGGAAAGGAGAGAGAATAAGGTATCGATGACCCACAACCAGGACCCTCCAGCAATTCTCCATCAAGGATACAACCATTTGTTGCTAGCAATGGATGGTTCTTCAAATTTCAAAAACTCTATGGCCTAAGAAGCGTTTCAGTGCATTGCGAAGCTGCCTCTGCAGATACAGCTGCCGCAGAAAATTACGTCAAGAATGACTTCAAGAAAATTATCGCCGATGAGACTAGCTTATTTTGGAAGAGAATGCCATTTTGCACTTTTCTCTTCAAGGACGAAGCTACAGCCCCGGGATTTAAAGTGCACAAAGATCGCGTTACCCTCATCATGTGCAAGAATGCTGCGGGCTTCATGTTAAAGCCCGGGCTTATCTACAAGTCAAAGAACCCTAGGGCTTTGAAAAACAAGAATAAGAATCTGCTGCCAGTGTATTGGATGCATAACCCTAAGGCATGGATCACGAAAAGCCTCTCATCGGATTGGTTTCACCAATGCTTTATCCCACGGGTAAAACTTTATCTTGCGGAAAAAGGCCTTGAATTTAAAGTCCTTCTTTAGATGGATAATGCTGGAGGCCACACAACCAATCTCCAATATGACGGTGTTCAAGTTGAGTTCCTGCCACCGAATACGACGTCACTGATTCAGCCTATGGATCAAAGCGTTATTCGTGCGTTCAAGGCCCTCTACACACGAAATGCCCTGGCGAACCTAGTTCAATCCATGGATTCGAACAAAGAATTCTCATTGATGACTTACTGGCGTAATTACACGATTGCCACATGCCTAATAAATATTCAGAAAGCAATCAAAGAGATGAAGTCGGCCACAATCAATGCCAGCTGGAAGAAATTGTGGCCCAAAGTCATCCACGACTACAAGGGATTTGCTCCTGACGAAGTGCAGAAGTCGACAGTTGCGAAAGCTGTGAAGTTGGCTGCTGAACATTCTTTTTGTGGCAGTTCCTTTTTAACATCTGGAGCTTTTGTCATTTCAATGTCATTTTCACAGTTTTCAATGCCATCCACTTCCATCATAAAAGGAGGAGGAACACAATTGGTTTCTGAAGACCAGTTTGTGCAGTCCAAAGTATATTTCAAAATATCACTGATAGGATACTTGGCCTCTCCACTTCCATATTTTTCATAACGATCAAGGGTTTTCATAAGCATATTCAATTCACTTCGTAACTTAGCCATGAAGAAATCGAAGAACCTGGCCTTACACTCAAACATCTGGCAGCCATGTATGAACACGTGAAAGAACTCCAACAACTCTCACAAGAACATGATGATAATATGGTTCGTTCGGTGACCTTCTGCAATCTTCTTGACGATGCCATGACTCCTTACAAGACCATCTTCCAACAACAAAGGAAACAGCGACAGCAACTCCCCATTACCATGTTTTTCGCTTGCAAAAAGCAGCCGTAAAGCTGTTATTGGCTGGAATAATTTCCTATGGAGTCTATATACGTCATTACCACCTCATTCACGGTAAGTTTACCTATCACGTTCCTATAAATTTACAATTGCATACTGTTATTTATAACGTAAAGGGTGTTTTTTAATAGTGCAGGGAGGGTTTATACAGTAAACGTAAAAATAATTGTAAAATACCTATGTATATAAGTATGTCATGTCATCATCACCTCATTCACGGTAAGTTTACCTATCACTTTCATATAAATTTACACTTGCACGCTGTTATTAATAAAGTAAAGGGAGGTTTGTTAACAGTACAGGGAGGGTTTATACAGTAAACGTAAAAATAAATGTAAAATACCTATGTATATAGGGTGATCCTACTTCGCGGAAATTCACCTATTGCGGTCGATCCCGGAACCAAACCCCAGCGATAAACGAGGGGTTACTGTACTGCCTTATTGCGGGATGTTACGACCCTCTTCGCTGATTTATCAAAAGAAATGCTCGCTGTTTTCCTGATCTTTGCCTCGTCCTTTTTGATGTAGCGCACAGTAGATTCATTGAGGCCAAAATAGCGGCCGACATCCACAAACCTTTTTCCTTCTTTCAACATATCTAAGTTTCACTTTATCTACAATGGTTAACATTTTCCTTTGCAGCTTAGGCTGACTACCAGAAGCCTTAGAAGGTGAAGGGCGTTTGGGAGGCATTGCAAAGGTTAAATTACGCGTGAAAACACAATCACAAGCAAAACGTATTAATAAGCACAACGAGAACGGCACACACGTGAGTTAGACTGAGCGAGTGAGGCGGCACATTGGAAAATGGAGGGAAAAGCAAACTGCAATGGAAAAGCCAATCAGACCCCATGATACAGAAAATATTGAAAAACAATTCTGTGATTCGTCGTCTCCCAACCTTTCAGCCAATAGCATTCCATGAACTATCTCACGTAGGTGAGAGCCTTTTCGTTTTCCGAAACGTTGATAGCGGTATTGTATTTCACATGTTGCAATACTGTTAGTACTTTATGTTTTTTATTATTTTTTACTGGTTTATTATTCTTAGGCTAGGAAATACTTGTTTTATCAATAAAATAATGAAAACTTTAATATTCACTAGGTGACGTAGGTGAGAGCCTTTGCGTTTTCCAAAACGTGATACCGGTATCGTATTTTTCATGGTGCAATACTGTTAGTACTGTGTTTATGTTTTTTACTATTTTTCACTATTTTATTATTCTTAGACTATGAAGTACTTGTTTTATCAATAAAATAATGAAAATTTTAATATTCACTAGGTCACGTAGGTGAGAGCCTTTGCGTTTTCCGAAACACTGATACCGATATTGTATTGTATGTGATGCAATACTGTTTACTACTTTGTACTGTTTTATTATTCCTAGGCTAAGAAATAAGTTTTTTTTATCAATAAAATCATGAAACTACTGGAAATATAAATATATATGCTAGCTCACGTAGCTGTGACCCCAATACATTGTACGCTATCGGACACTATTTCGCATGATGTAATACTGTGAGTTATACTGTACGTACGTATATCCAGATTTATGTTTTTTACTATTTTTTACTGTTTTATTATTCGTAGGCTGGGAAATAAATTTTTTTTGTCAATTATATAATGAAATTTTTTTTTCAATACAAAAATTAAAATACTGAAAATTTTTATTTTTTCAATATTTTAATATTTTTGCGTATGCCCAAAAAATAAAATAATAATTTATAAAAAAAAAAACTGCGATACAGTGAGAACGTGAACCATGAAACGCGATACAGGGGGGGAACAATATATATATATATATATATATATATATATATATATATATATATATATATATATATATATATATATATATATATATATATATATATATATTATATATATATACAGTGTTTCATCACTTATCGCGGTAGTTTGGTTCCGTGACCCGGCGCGAACCTGGGAATCCGTGGTGTAGAGATCAGCCTATATGTACATAGATATTTTAATGTATTTTTGCGTTTACACTGTATAAACCCTCCCTGTACTGTTAAAAAAACACCCTTTACATTATAAATAACAGCAAGCAACGTAATTTTTTTATGAAAGTGATAGGAAAACTTACCATGAATGAGGTGATGATGACTTGACATTAATAGGTTCCATATTTTACAATAATTTTTACGTTTACGTAAAGTAGCGGCCGACATCCACGAACTTTTTTCCTTCTTTCAACAATATCTAAGAGTTTCACTTTATCTACAATGGTTAACATTTTCCTTTGCCACTTAGGCTCACTACAAGAAGCCTTTAAAGATGAAGGATGCTTGGGAGGCATTGCAAAGGTTAAAGTAAGCGAGTAAAAAAATCACAAGCAAAATATATTAATAATAATAAGCACAACATGAATGGCGCACATGAGTGAGGCTAGACAATGGAAGATGGTGGAAGCCTTTGTCCGAAACGCTGATAGCAGTATCGTATTTTATATGTTGCAATACTGTTAGTATTTATGTTTTTTACTATTTTTTACTGTTACAGTGTTACCCCAGTTATTCGCGCTTCTTGGTTCGCGTTCTCACTCTATCGCGGTTCTTTTTTTGATAAATTATTATTTTATTTTATGGGTATACGCAAAAATATTAAAATATTGAAAAAAACATTTGCAGTATTTTAATTTTTTTTTAAATTTACGTTGCGTGCTGTTATTTATAATGTAAAGGGTGTTTTTTTAATAGTGCAGGGAGGGATTATACAGTTCATAAACGAAAAATAATTGTAAATGAGTATGTGTGTCACGTCATTATCACCTCATTCACCATAATTTTATCTATCACTTTCATAAAAATTTACGTTGCTTGCTGTTATTTATAATGTAAAGGGTGTTTCTTTAACAGTGCAGGGAGGGTTTATACAGTACGTAAACGAAAAAATAATTGTAAATGAGTGTGTATGTCACGTCATTATCACCTCATTCACCGTAATTTTATCTATCACTTTCATAAAAATTTACGTTGCTTGCTGTTATTTATAATGTAAAGGGTGTTTTTTTAACAGTGCAGGGAGGGTTTATACAGTACGTAAACGAAAAAATAATTGTAAATGAGTATGTATGTCACGTCATTATCACCTCATTCACCGTAATTTTATCTATCACTTTCATAAAAATTTACGTTGCTTGCTGTTATTTATAATGTAAAGAGTGTTTTTTTAACAGTGCAGGGAGGGTTTATACAGTACGTAAACGAAAATATAATTGTAAATGAGTATGTATGTCACGTCATTATCACCTCATTCACCGTAATTTTATCTATCACTTTCATAAAAATTTACGTTGCTTGCTGTTATTTATAATGTAAAGGGTGTTTTTTTAACAGTGCATGGAGGGTTTATACAGTACGTAAACGAAAAAATAATTGTAAATGAGTATATGTCACATCATTATCACCTCATGCACTGTAATTTTATCTATCACTTTCATAAAAATTTACGTTGCTTGCTGTTATTTATAATGTAAAGGGTGTTTTTTCAACAGTACAGGGAGGGTTTATACAGTACGTAAACGAAAAAATAATTGTAAATGAGTATGTATGTCACGTCATCATCACATTCACGGTAAGCTTTCCTATCACTTTCATAAAAATTTACGTTGCTTGCTGTTATCTTTAATGTTAAGGGTGTTTTTTTTAACAGTGCAGGAAGAGTTTATACAGTGTGTAAACGAAAAAATAATTGTAAATGATATGTATGTCACGTCATTGTCACCTCATTCACTGTAATTTTATCTATCACTTTCATAAAAATTTACGTTGCTTGCTGTTATTTATAATGTAAAGGGTGTTTTTTTAACAGTGCAGGGAGGGTTTATACAGTGTAAACGTAAAAATATATTAAAATATCTATGTACATATAGGCGGATCCTACTTCGCGGATTTCCTGGTTCGCGGCGGGTCCCGGAACCGAACTACCGCGATAAGTGAGGCAACACTGTATATTATTCTTAGGCTAAGAAATACGTTTTTTTTATCAATAAAATCATGAAACTACTGGAAATATAAATATATATGCTAGCTCACGTAGCTTTGACCCCAATACATTGTACGCTATCGAACACAAGCAAAACGTGAGTTAGACTGAACGAGTCTTTGTCCAAAATGCTGATAGCGGTATCGTATTTTACATGTTGCAATACTGTTAGTATTTATGTTTTTTACTATTTTTTACTGTTTTATTATTCTTAGGCTAATAAATACGTTTTTTTTTTATCAATAAAATCATGAAACTACTGGAAATATAAATATATATGCTAGCTCACGTAGCTGCGACCCCAATACATTGTACGCTATCGAACACTATTTCGTATGATGCAATACTGTGAGTTATACTGTACGTACGTATATCATTCTGTTATTAGTACAATGTATATTAATTTAAAATTCATCTACTTATTTGATGATTGTACAAAATCTATTGTATTTATTCACTGTAATTTCGACCAAATATTCCTTTTGTAAAGATTATGCTGTACTTTTCAAAAGAGGTGGTCAATAAACGTATCTATCTATCTACATTTATGTTTTTTACTATTTTTTACTGTTTTATTATTCGTAGGCTGGGAAATAATTTTTTTTATCAATTAGATAATGAAATATGTTTTTTCAATAAAAAAAAAATGAAAATACTGAGAATTTTTTTTTTTAATATTTTAATATTTTGCATATACCCATGAAATAAAATAATAATTTATCCAAAAAAAAAACGCCATAGAGTGAGAAAGCGAACCAGGAAGCGTGAATAACTGGGGTAACACTGTGTATATATATATATATATATATATATATATATATATATATATATATATATATATATATATATATATATATATATACACCTAGTTCTCAGAATAACACCTAGATAGGTTCTCAGAAGTGTCGGGTAAATGGAAAATCGCGTGAAAAAACTAGTTATTTTCCATAGGAAACAATGATAAAGGGCATAGATACGTTCCAAATCTTACATAGACACACCATGCCAAAGATATAAGATAAGTAAAAAACATATTTTATTACTACATAGCAAAGCAGAAAGCCCTGTATCTATTTTTAAAAGTATACAAAAGATATTCATATTCATTTTGCAGCTAGAAATTAACATACATTACTATACTTTATTATGCAGTGGGTAACAGTTATACAGTACACTGGGACATGCATGGTGGCAGTGAGCAAGTAACTTATGTGGTAGAAGAGGAGGAGGATGCAGGAGAATGAACCTCTATCTGCAAATGTATACAAAGATAAAATAAGAATTATAAACAACCAAAGCAAGACTAAAAAACGAATTTATTTTTTTATTATGCAGTGCCTAAATCTACCATATGGCAGATTAAAAAAACTTAATCTACATTCTCTAGAGAGGCACAGAGTTAGGGGGAATATGATTGAGGTGTATAAATGGTTTAAAGGGATTAACAAGGGTGATATTAATAAAGTTTTAAAAATTCATGATCAAACCAGAACTCGTAATGGCTAATGGATTTAATCTTGATAAATTTAGGTTCAGAAGGGAAATTGGTGAAATTTGGCTTGGTAATACCGTAGAGTATTCCTAGTAGGATAATAAATGCCAATGCCTTAGACACCTTCAAATGTAGATTAGATAGACATATGACAGAGGTAGGGTGGGTGTATATATAATGTATAATGATGATGAACCTTTCGTATCGTAATCCTCTTTGTACTGGTGGAAAAAGCCTCTGCGGGCGCTTATATACTATATTATTATTATTATTATTATTTTTTTTTAAATATAGTAAATAAGCGCCCGCGGAGGCTTCTTCCACCAGTACAAAGAGGATTACGATAAGAAAAGATCATCATCTTTATACATTATATATACACCCACCCTATTGGGTAGAATAGAATGTTGGGGAGAAAGAGAGAGAGAGAGAGAGAGAGAGAGAGAGAGAGAGAGAGAGAGAGAGAGAGAGAGAGAGAGAGAGAGAGAGAATCTTTACTTAACTCCTGTTCATTCAACCAAAACTACATTATTTATTGTAAAAATAATGGTTTAATTACAAATTCGTAATAATAATGATATTAATAATTATAATAATAATAATAATAATAATAATAATAATAATAATAATAATCTCCACAATCATCATCAAAGGAAAATTATTGTTAAAAATAATAATAATAATAATAATAATAATAATAATAATAATAATAATAATAAGATCTAAGGAGAATTTTTGGAATAGACATCATGAGAGTAATGCAGAGGTATATTAAAACCCAGCAGAGAGCTGGATATTCATTACACATCTTTTATAATCCCTTCACATCTGACAGGTCATTACACTCTCCATCTGTTTCTCTTTACAGCCTGATAAAGGCTGTTTTATTTTATAATTTTTTTGGTCCATCCTGGTATCACAACAATTAAAAAAAAAAAAAAATATTTTTTTGGGAGGGGCGTTATTCGCGAAATCCGAGTTTATTTCTATTATTTTTTGGGGGCGTTATTGCAATTTCGTGGATAAAAAAATCGCGTATAAAAGGAACAAGGTGTATATATATATATATTTATATATGCATAGTGGGTTCTTAGTTTATAATGTCCTCGACTTATGATGCTTCGTGGTAACAATCCATCCCCCATAAATTATTTTGCTTATTTTTTTTTTATAATCTTTGGCCTGTACTCTATCTTCAAGCATAAAGCAGATTCTTCCGATGGCAATGCTTCAAAATAAAAAGGAAAACCATCACCATGGAAGTGAAATTAGAGATATGGAAATGGAAGAGGCTTTGCTACTGTAATAGCATAGGTGCTTGTTTAGTTGTGTTCCAGCTTACATTGACATTTGGGTTACATTACGTTTCAGGAACGGAACTCTATCGTAAGTTGAGGACACCCTGTATATATTGAATTATATTTATTTGTTTATTGTGTAACTAAAGTATCACCTTATTCTTACATGGATGCTTTTTGCTTTGTTAGGCTGTATGTCACTAAATCTTGCATGAATATTTATTACGTAACTGGGAAATAATTTCTAGGAAGAACTGGGAAGTTTACACTTTTTAATTCTCTAGGTATTCCTTTGCCATAGTGGGAATCAACATTACCTTCATGGCTTACACACTACTTCGTAATGGAGATGCCAAAACTCACTTCTACAATGCTTCTAAAAGATTTTTAGAGGTTAAAGCATTCCATCAATTTTTCTGCTACCTCTTCTTTACGTTTGATGAGCTCTGGAGACAAGAAAAACCAAAGGATATAATGGAGTTTTCTCGGGTGAGAGACAAATTTGAATTGCAAGTCAAGCAAAAACTCAGAGACCCAATGGCCTTCTTCAAATGCACCTTTGTTTTAGAAAATGTGTAGGCAGTTTCAAATATTTTAGTTAATATGAGACTTGCTACAAAACTCTTTAAGAACTTATGCCATACTGTGTTGCTGTTTGTAATCTAAATTATTAATAAAAGTAAATTGCATGAGTGTACTTAAGTACGGATTAATGGACCAGTTGGTACTGTACTAGGATTTGATAATTGAAGCAAAGTTTTGTAAGTGTTAGTACGGTATTCTAACCCAAAATTCACGTCACATATCACTTTGGCACGTAGTTATATGAATGTGGACCGTATATCTAAGATTTTGATAGAGGAAAATACTATCATTTTAACTTTCATAGAGGAATTATGTCCTTATGTAAGTATATTTTAGTACACCTTACTTACCAAATACCTAATTGTGGTTCTTACTCAATAATAGCATTATCATCTTAAGTATTTTATGATACCTCACTCTCTGTTGTTGTGATATTGCTATAAATTGGAAGATCAGTAGGTCGTATTATCCCTTCATGGAACATCTATCATTGAAATTAAAAGTGATGCTCATTCATTATAGTCTTTGTAAAATTAAGCTCTTTTGTCTTTCACATATTGAAAACTAGGCCATATTATTCAATGAAATTTTTTTTTGTACACATGTTTCTCACATATTAAGTTTATGGATGCTAGTTTCCATATACCTTTGGTATTTTGCACTTTGTAAAACATTTAATGTAAGTTTTACATGTCATTATAATTCTGGAGGAATGATTTTCTTATCGTGTACAGTATATAAAAAATTGGTGTATAACTTATTTTAGTTATATCTGAAACTATCAAAGAAAGACTTTCATTTCACAGAAAAGTTGCTGTTATGAAACTGTGCATTAATTAAATTAGAGGACATGTTTTTTTTATACTTCACATCGGGTCATGAAAATTATCATTCACTTAAAACAGTTGTATACATATTGAGGACATCTATATATGTTGTGGATTTCTACATATTTTGAGGACATCTATATTTAACACTTATTGTACAGTATTATCTTTTACAGTCTAATTCCGAGATAGTTGCCATTATTTTTTCTAATTGTGTCAAGCATATTTATTGTATAAGCAGTGAGATTATAGGTTTAGATAATTGATTTGTTTTGTTTATTGAATATATGTTTGCCCTCAAATGAGACAATATAAATCACCTGGAAGTAAGGAGTGCAATATTATTATTTTTTTTTAATTACAGTTTTCTGATTTTGGGTATATATTGTACTGTACTGCAGGCTACCATAGAGCGTAGTTTACAATAATTTTCACTGTGTGAAATGTTTGTAAATACAGTTATTTGTGAAAGTTTCACTGAATATATAACCAGTGAAGTTTTTACTGAAATACTGTAATCACAGGTAATTATTATGTTTGTAGTTTTGGGAAACGTAGTTACATAATTTTTATTTAAAATGTCTGTTAGAGAGAGCTGTAGAGCACAATGCAGTATCTGATCGCACTTGTGATACAAAAATCCTTTCAAAAATATCTAGTAATACTTGATTAGGGCTTTGCATTACAGAAGTGATGTAGCTGCAAGTGTTTTACGAGGTAAACATAATGGGTATTAAATTATCGAGGGATTATGTAACACTAAATGGAATGTTTGCTATCGAAGCTTGTCTCAAACGCATGTGGTTTTTGAAATTATAAGCACTTGTGAGTGATAGCTATAGGTATTAGGCTACGTTCATCTATCACTCTCTCTGCATAATAATATGAATATATTTGGTACAGTGATAAACTGTTATATACAGTATATCATATAAATATCTTATTTTCAATCATCACATTTATATGACTCAATCATCACATTGTAAACCTATTCAAATTTACCGCTCAAAATTAGCAGTAAACTGGTCCAAGGCTGCCTGATATGAGAATGCCTTCTTGTGTACTTAATATGTTAAAAATGAGTTTTTTTTTATTGTTTTTCATATTTGCTCTATATTTTAAGGTGAATATTTTCTACCCACTGTTTAAAGAATAATGATATAATGTAAGATTTGATGACTTTCTGACGTCAATATAAAGCTAATGTCTGTAAGCTTTGTAAGGTAAAATTATCAGAAGGATGTAATCATTACTTTATCTGTTAGAAGCAGGAAATACTTTGTATCTGATATACGAAAATGAAACTGAAAAAATATATGTAATTTAATTTGTGAATTGGTTATACAGATTTAGTTAGCCTTGTACATGATATGTATCCAAGAATATAAAATTGCAAGTGAGCTCATATGCAAAAAATAAAGTAGCTCTGATTTTCTGTGTTCTGTGTATTGCACAGTTTCTACCATAAGCTATGTTTTGGAATTTTATTTTGCTATATCTATCTTTTTTCCACCAGCTTTTCCAGTGTACACAATCTAAAGAAAAATAAAGTGAAATCAATGATGATATGAAGTATGAAGGTTTTGATATGTGCAATTGCATTGTAGTAGTGGAAGACTGCAGACTGCACAACCGTGAGGACTCTTGTTTCCATGATGTTTAGAGCAAGGTATCCACTAAATAATATAGTGTTATGACTTGTTGTGGTAGGAGAGAATGAATACCACATTGTAAAGGATTGGGGAGCAGAGGAACTTGAAAGTTCACCTTCCCTGATTTTTTTTTCATATTGTTGTTCCACAGAGCATCATGTTGAGTAAGAAGGATTTGCTGGTTTATTGAAGCTCTGTTACCGAAAATACTGCTGCCACTTTTCTAGCCATCCTCTTGTGCTCTGTGGGACGTGGCATCTAACTTCAAAAATAATAAGGAGTGTTCATATAACATACCATTGACAGGCAATTTACAAGTGTAAATCTAATTTAAATTTTATTTGTGTAGGTGTGGAATTTTTTTCATTTTGTTTCCCTATATTTTTAGCATGGCTTCTTAGGGTGATTGGATAATTTGGAGTGAAATTTTTTTACCACCATCATAGCTTTTGTATCTTTTCATTGTAAGCTGTATATAAATATATTTTGAGCTGTGGTGAACAGTGGATTTTTCTCTCTTCTTTCAAGGGTCCCTATAGAGGAGACAGTTTTTAGAACTATGATGCCTTTGTGCGCAGTTTTATTTCATTGATTATTTTCATATTTCCTTCTCCTGTCATATATAACTAGCGTGGCCACTAGCTGTATGAAAAATTTAAGAAAATACATCATAGCAACAATACTACAACCATTCATCTCTCTTATCATACGCAGTTACTCACAAGCATGCTCACGTGTTTTATATTTTAATAACAGTATCAAATCAGTGAGACAGTGATAAATATTAAACTAGATCTCTGTACAGCAGTCACAGTGTGTCTCTTTCAGTAAATAGCATATTGTGAGACTTATTATTTTGTTGATCTGAGAAGTAAAATTTAGGGTTCTTAAGAAGTGGTATATCTCATAACTTAATGCTCTTACTACCGTAGTATTTTTTATTTTTACTACTACTACTACTACTACTAATTATCGGTAGAATATCTGTTGCTTAATGTACAGGAATGAAAATCTTGCTTCTTTAAATCCACAATTGTTTGTTGACTATTGTTCATTATTTTTGAACTTGGTTTATGTATTTAATTTTGAAATGAATTGTATGTGCTATATTGTGTGACTTTCGGAAAGTGGTGTTTCATTATATTACAAAACATTGTCTCCTGTTCATTCCATTGCACATCTTTTTTAATTTATTTCCATTAAACTTTGTTTGTGTAGGAGCATTTCTCGATAATAATGAATCATCATTCATGAACTCTGTGATACAAGGTGAATGCACCTATTTTATAATTTTGTAGCCATCTGTTCTCATAGCATTAACTGTATCATTACCATATTTATTTTTAATGAATAAGTTTATTGTATATCTCATTAGTGCACATCTGTGCAGTATATTTTTTTTCAGGATATACTTAAATATATGTCAGAGTAAATTGAATTATTCTTTGCTTATATAACTTTTTCTTCATATGAATGACACTAGAATATGCTGTATGCCATTAAATATGGTATGAGTGCTTTCAACGTGCTTCAAGAAATGCAAGGTGTATTGGTAGGTTGTTTTTTCATAGTAGAAATGTAATTTTAGAGCTAGAGGAGATCATTTAATATTAAAGCATGTGCAAAGCAGTAAGGTTGTCTCTGGCTTAAACTTCGTTTTCCTTTTCTTTTTTAAAGGAAGCATTAACAGCTACCAGTATTTGTGTTTCACGCTCTCTGTTGATTTTCACGTCACGTGGGACAAAATTGAATATTTGTAAATAGTTCTTAATAATTGTCATTGCTCTCCTTCTTGTAATATGGAATAGGTACTTGAAGTAATTGAGAATAACAAAATTATTACTGTACAGGAGCTTATATTCATTGTGCTAGCTATTCTTGCTCCTGAGATATCTATTTGGAATGTTATAACAGGGAGTATTCTTTCCCCATAAAGCACAAACGGTATGGATGTAAATTTTTTTCAATTGTAATTGATAATTTTTTCCATTCATCTTTAGACAAGTACCGGCTTTAGTTGGTATGTGATATGTATAGATTGAGTCTTGAAGTGAGAGCCCAGTCATATATGTACAGTACAATCTCTTATACATATGGTTCATAATATTACAAATAAATGACTACATAATGTAATTGAGGCGTATGTTTTCTGTGCTAAAGTCATTCATATTACATTTATTGTTTTCTCCTCTAACAGTCCTGAAGGATTTTGCTTTTATCAGAGGAT